>JAZGTK010002265.1:2719-32843 GCA_036877625.1 Ambastaia sidthimunki
AGAACGATCCAATGATATATCAGACACGTCGAGAGAGCTGACAGAAGTCCAAAGAAACACAAACAAGCTTAAGACTGTAAATTCAGAACACCATCTCTATGCTCTTCTCACTTTTTGTTTTTTCTTAGATTTTTCTATTTTGGAAATGGATTTATAGCCACAACTTCCTATATAATTACTACAAGGCACAAAACCAAACAATAGCTCTCACAACACTGCATTTGCTGGATTAACTCACATCTTGGAACACTCAACGTTGAGAGCAAAAGAAAAGAAGAGGGCAGGCAGGCCAGATTTTCACATTGCAGTACAGTTTGAGGAGAAACAGGATGGGGGCGGGGTTAAGACTCATTCACAAAAAGGAACCGGGAGGGTGGAGTCTGTCCTGCTCTTGGGCATTTTCATGAATGGTAGAAAGAATTCCTTTGAGTGCTATTTCAAACAGGACTAAGTACATTTCTTTACACATGCCGTGAGCGTCATGCCTTTTACATTATTGGTTTTTACTGTCCTTTTTTACAGCGAAAAACACTTGTCTTATTAGAATTATTACAGTAAAATCTTTTTGTTGCAGTAAATCATTTAAATTGTCTGTTTTTAAGCAAAACATATTTATATAAAACTAAATTTAGAGGATGTTTATGCTTCAAAAAAAAGCCAAACAGTTTACTTTGTCTTCCTTCTAAGTTCATTTTTCTACCCCTCTGACAAATAGTTAACAAAAAAAAAATATTTTTGCAGTAATAGTATTATTTTGCTTTTGAAGTTTTAAGTCTTGTTTAAAAAGCATTAGATATTTTTACTAAGAAAAAACAAGACTAAAACCTTTAACATATTAAAGAAACCCAAATGTGGAACAGTTTAAACTGGCCATGTTCTTGTTTATTGCCCAAGTTCTTACGTTGGACGACGATTTATGCATGAGGGACAAACATCCAACCAACTGCTGAGTTTCATTGCTAATAATGACAAACAAAGGTCATGGTTACGGCAAATGGAGACTCTCAGCATGGAAAAAGAGAGATGTAGATATATTTGCCAGATGTGCAGGTGTTGCACAACAGCATGTCCGCCACCCCCACCTCTTTATCTGGCATTCCACTCCGTCCCAGAGTTTCAGACTCTCGGTCGTGCCCAGACGGATACAACTTGACTGACAAAACAACCAAACACTCAATATATCTTGTTTTTTTCCTCTTGTGTGTTTACACACAAAAGGCCAAGAGACAGTTATGAAACGTAACACGCTGGCACGGTTTAGCAAAACATCTGACTCACCTGAATGTCATGCTAATCTCACGGCGTTTGAAACGGGCTAACATATCAAAACTCTAGGGAGGTGGCTGTGCTGTTTGAAACTAGGTTGGTGGTATAAACCGACCCACACTGTAGAGACCGCAAACGTGGGAGAATATGTTTATGTTTATAGCTGCTTTGTCAACTCGAGCCTTTTTCTAAAAGAAACCTCAATTGGCGCCCATTCGTGTGAGTTATTACTGCAGTACGCCTAAATGAAAGGGCAGGCGTTCCTGTCAGTCAAAGCTTTGCTCCACTTAACTAATGTGACAGACCCATCAGTCTGAGCTCCAATCTCCTCTGTGTGTCTTAGGCAAGGCTGTCAATGCCAAAGAGCCGTGGTGATTGGTTATGTCCTGATGGGGTTAAGTAGACATGACCCTTTTCTGCCCCAAAGTTCATCTCCACTTCCTCCCCCTCATTGTTGCACAACAGACAGGAACAATATGTTATGGGGAGCATCTGTCACAAGAGGTCAGATCCAGAATGGGCTTCTTCTGCAGTGTTTGCAGACATTATGTTTGAGAATTAAGAGTGTCAAAGACTATCCTTCCTCTTTTAAAAAAAGCCACTGCCCAGCTCAAATTACAATTACTGTTTTGGAAAAAAAAGATCTCGTTTTCTATGACTCACGCCTTGAACTCTGCAACCCTTAAAAAATTGCCACTAGGGTTTCCACAACAGGCCAAAACAGACTTGCCAACGTGGTAAAGCCCAACCCTATCTGTTTGTGAATGACTCTGACAAAAGGCTGGAGGGGAACTGTTTACAGAGGGCATGCCACAAAACCCGGCACGCCATTCACGAGAGACACAACTAAATATAAAAACAAAGCAGTTAAAAAGCAGCTTCGGTGATGTGCGGTACAGGAATTTGCTTTCCTATTTACACCTCTGCTGGACACAAAAGGGAATCTTTGTCTTTGACTCTTGAATGATCTTATACTGGTTTCCTTAGCTGCTCAATTGAGCCTTTCAGCCCCATGCAAATGGAAGATGCTCTTTAGTACGAGCATCCAAATGCGTCAGTGTGAGAGCAGCAGGTCATGTTTCAAGTGTTTCTCACATCCCTTGTTACCCGGAGGCGGAGGCCTTCACGTCTCCTCTGAGAACTTCCACACCTCGGCCTCCAGCAATTTGTCAATCAATCAGTTTTTGGACAAATGATCGGCGCACAAACCGTCTACCTTCTCTTTATCTGGCATTTGTCTTTCTCATCCTCTCAGGTTTCAGAAAATGCATTAATGTTCACTCAAAATCCGAATACTGTACTTACAGTTCTCTGAGTGGAAGTCAGGAACAAACTGCTCATCGCTGTCAGGAACCTGAGCTGTGGAGACCACCAAAAAAAATATAGGCATTAAAATCAATCAAAAAAGAATTTACAAAAGATTTACTGTCAGAAAATGCAAAAAACAATTGAACCACAAGTTATCAATCACTTTTTAAATTCATTCAAAGCTTTAAAAGATATTTTATGGTGGTTAGGATTTATGTTTTCCTGTGGTTCATACTTTCTGCCCCCCGTGACTAAAAGATCAGACTCCAAATATGTCTTTAAACCGAGTCATTTTTCTTGAGCATGCACTGTCTAAATGGACATTGTGATTTGATGAAGGGATGGGCCGTCCATTAGGCTAGCTTGTGTCTCCCTTCATCATCTCTGTGAAACCTGAGTTACTGCCTCTGGACAGCCCATGACCTTCACCTCCACTTTTCCATGTGCCAGCACTTTTCCACGGGCAGCAAATCAATATCACCACTGAGTGTTGTGTATGTGTGTACACGTGTGTGTGTGTGTGTGTGTGCTCGGATCTCTTGATTACTGCTGAATTCCATCAGATGAACAATAGATGGGCTATTATTACTCTGGTCTCAAAATTTGCTCCTTGCTTCTTTGAAAATGAAGTTGAATGCACTTAGTGAAAGGAGAAGTGAGATCATCGATTCATTCATAAAGTTGCAGCTTGTAATGTTGAGCGTCTGGCACACCCATATCTCTTTAGTGAAGAATTGTCTTCGGGCGGCTAACTAGACTTACAACTAAACTGTTGTTTGGCTAAATATCACATACGTGTCTTATTTAAACTTACTAATTGGTTATCAATGTCAGAACACACAAAGTTATGTCCACCTTTCACCGATCACCGGCGCACTTGCTTGATCTTGGTGATGGATTTACCGACTTTTACTCTGGTGTAGCCAATTAACTAGCTTCACTATTGCTAACGTTTCAAAGGAAAAAATTAAAACCAGAGGAGAGCAAATCTGGCGCAGATCAAGTTTTAATACTAAAGATTTCTTCCAGTGTGCATACAAAATAAAACTGAAGGACATTCTCAGACAATGTTGATGAGCTCGGCTTGATGAAGTGTCCTGGAATCCATCACCTGCTTTGAAGCCTTTGAAGACCGGCTTTTGAGGTCATGCAATAAGTGTTTGAGACGGAGCGAGAGAAAGAATAGAACAGATAAGTGGAGGAGAAAGAGGGGAGAAAGAAAGAGTGCAGTGTGTTTCTAAAGTTTAATGAGTTTCTAACCAAGGAAACGATAGCTTTGATCCTTTTCTTTATGTAGAACCGTTGGCATGCATACAATCATGAGATTAGCGTGTTTGGCATAGCATTCGGTCCTGCCTTTGGTGTTGTAGAGAAAGTAAAATGTGAATAGATTCTGTAGAGGTTGTCTGTCTTTCTTCAGAGGTCACGCTGGATGAAATCAGCTGACACATACACAAGCAATAGATATGTCTTGCGCACCAATTATATAATAATGTACAGTAACAATCGATAATGTCTCATAAAGGGTATTAATACAAATCTTGCTGACTCTACTTTCTGTGTATTTGTAAATTTGCAGACTGGTTCAATAATGGAATAATGTGCCAAGCACTGACACGCAATACAGTCTGGCGAAAAGGCCCGACATCACAACACACTTCTCTGTGAAATATGCTAATAAAATAAAGATGGCAAACAGCTGAAAGCAGTGTGGATAAATAAACACTGCATTGTCCTTGAACAAAATAGGCTTAATTTTAACCATATTAATACAAGTGATAAAGGCTTCCAATTTCCAATCTTTCTAGAAAAAAATTAAAAGCAGTAATTTAAACAAAGCCTTGTGAAAGCTACAAAAAGTGATTACAAATATACATTATTTTTAATAAACCAAGCAGTAAAGACAGCCAGTAATCTATTTAATTTGTTGCATCCAACCCCCTTAAGTGTAAATAGACATGATGTTTTAGATTTAAAGTACTGACTTTAAATAAAGAAATACATAGTATTTACATAGCATTAATACATAACATTAATAGACTTAATAAAAGGCTAAATAAACTCTGACTCGTCCTCTGTTACTGATTTCTCTTCCTGTCATGTGGGGTCGTGTATGTCCAGATTGTGATTTCAACATTTTTTATTCGCGGCCTAATTCCTTCTCTCCCTCCAGCCAACAGACCATAAATACAGAAAAGCTGGAGATTTAAATCTGTCTCTTTAACATTAGTGTGTCACTTCCTGTGTGACAGAAACGATACTGATGTTTCTTTGAGCATGCTCAAAAAAATTACATTAATTTCAAAGATGCTGCTCTTATCCTGTTTCTATACTGTAATTACGTTAAGGCCATTTAAGTTTTCTTCTTTTCTGCCCTGAGGAAGATCATTTGGGCTTTTTTTATGAGTCAGAGCGGAGGCCAATATTTGGCCCACCAGATCAAACAATAAATCATTCAGACTTGTTTCAACATTTTTGAAAAAGAACACGTGTGATTTTTAGAGTGAGAGAAAAAAGGCACCATGAACACTTTGAATGTTAGTGCCTCAAGCTCCAGAGCCCACAGGGCTGAATGAAACCAACCCTGATCTCAGCTCTTTCCGTCTATATTAGTCTGTGTGTATGCGAGGGCATACGTGGTCACATCAGACCATGTGTCTGTGTGTAACTGGGGGAGTGTCTCAGTGTGTGTGTGTGTGTGAGTGTGTGTGTGTTTGCTTCAAGCCAGTAAGCTTCCAGGAACATCTTGTCAGGGGCTTTGAAATGCAAGTCAGCACAAGACCAAAGTTTGTCTGTGCAAGTGTGGAGACATGTTTCCTTTTCTCCGAGGGAACCTGAATGACTTTTTTTTCATGCAGGCAGATCCTGGGAGGAGCCAGGAGGTCTGTCTTAAAAACTAAAGACTACTGACATGACTGTACAAGCTTTTCTATTAACAACTTTGTCTGTATGTTTTATCTTACCCTTTAAAGTGCAAAATCCCTCCAGCAGTGTCTGTTTTAACAATATAGTATATTACTCATCATAATCAACTGATTATAAGCTATTCCTTCCAAACAGGAAAACGATAAAGTTACTACCCGCAAATAAAACATTCACTCTAAAACAGAAGTGTGTGTGAGCAATAAAACTGCTCTCTGTTCTTTCTCTGCCCTTAAAACACTAAAATCACTTTGTTCAAACTTCATAGCAGCTTTTCTCTTTCACCTGTTAAGTTTCAGCGGACTTGTTGTGATGTCAGGCTTTAGGACGGTTGTCATTGTTTTGGTTTATGGCCTCCATTGTTTCCTGACTGATGTGTGAAGTTCACAGTTTAACGCTGCATAATAATAGCTGATAGTTGAGGGATGAGAGAACCAGTATAATCTGTTATTCTCCATAAACCCTTATTCCGGTTTAATCATGCACTGCAAATCTTTTAAATTCCTGGCATAAACAATCTAAAATCTACAGCATCCCAAACAAAAGCAAACGTGTTTAAATTTAAAATCCCTGTTAGTGTCTTTTTTAGATTAGGGTTAAAAAAGGAAAAATAATAAAGATATGCAAACAATAAAAATATGATTATAATTTTGTCCTATGATATTATGATTTTCCAGATATTTCCCTTATGATTTTCCAGTTCATGTATCCGATTGGTCCTTGTATTTTCCATATGCCACATTAAATGCTTAAATGCATGAGATTACAACCAAGTTAATTTCTGACAGAACATCTTGCTAATAAAAGCTACATGAAATAATTTTACTCCATTTAAAACTGAGTTGATTTCACCTCTTAATTAATATCCTATAATACAAGCAACATTTGCTCTGGGGCAGATGCATAATTCAGACAGCAGGGTTACTGCCACCCGGTCTCACTGAGAGCCGTCTTTGTGGTCTCCACACTCTGTGACATGTACACAGTAAATTGTTTCTGGCAGGGTTCATTTCAACTATTTGCCTTCTGACTATCCAGCTTTGATGCTGTTTGTTTGCGTTGCCTGAGTGTACAGGCGTTAGGAGCCATTGTGTGGATTTCCAAAGAAAATACAGGCAGCATCTATAACATTGTGTAATCACGGCCTTTGTATGTTTTATGAATGCAACACATTTACAACATCCTTAAAGAGACTAAAAACTGTTTGACGGGGTAGAAATTTATCACATTCAAGAATTTGTATTTAATAATAAATCAGGTTACATAATTATATTATTGCTGAAACATATGACAACTTAGTGAGTCTTGATCTAAAGTATATAGTCTTAATCATCAGACTTAAATGTGTTATTAAACTACTAGAACTAATACAAAGCTTTTTTTTAAATAGAAGACATTAATTATTTGTAACAGCCACACCAGTCTGAAAACGCCTATCTATTGTTTTGGAACAAATCGTATGTGCACTTGCTATAGTCTGTCCTCCTGTGACATTTCCTCGCTCACTGCCACTAGAGGGGCGTATTTATTACAATATAGACACACTATACATGTTTAGAATAGAAACATACCTTCGGTGAGCCATGTCTCCTGAAGTTGGCTTAAGTCCTGAAAGAGATCTGAAAAGAAAAACACATTGTTTCACACTGACCTTATTACCAACATTTATTTAATTTTTATTTAAATATTCATTTACTTAATTAATAAATAACCTATTTACAAGAAAAATTAGACCTGGGATATTGTCAGTATTTGTTAAATTATCTTTTACTTTTAAAACCTGTCCTTTTCCAAAATTGTGTCTCTGTTCTTGTCCATCTAAGCCCTTCTGATCATCGAGCTAAAGTAAGTTAAACAATACAAGTTTATTTATAATTTGTTTGTTACTGTACCTTCAGATTCCTGAGGGGGTAGTTCGGTGTCCATATATTTCCTTTTCGTTGCCATTAACAGTCTATTTAGGGGCCCATTTCCTTGCGACCTCTACAAAACAGAAAGTACATTTCATGAATGGAAATTAAAAAATCATGAATTGGGTGTAAAACAAACAAAGAAAATAATAATATAGCATATATAGTAAAAAAGGAAAAATATGAAGCAATTGATACAATGTACAATGACAAGGTACAAAAAAATAGAAAATATTGTCAGGGCACGGTACTTTCTGGTATGTATTTTTAATGCCACCGTTTTCAGATCAGTTGAGCTTGATCTCTATGTGCGTCAGTTTAATGTTGTGCATTATCTCTTACATTACCAAACAGTTTAAATGAGTTAAAGCACTAAAAAATAAAGCATCATAAAATGTAAAGGGAAGTTTTGCTTTCCCTCGCTCTCACGATAAGCACATACAACATCATTTCAAACCCGAGAAAAACGTTTTGCCAAAACGACGTAACTTTACCTTTTGAGCCCAACGTGAGATGCATGAAAAATGTTGTTTTTAGTTTTTTGCGACAGTTTTGCTTTGTTTCGGCCCAAACTGAAAACAGTTTTTAACGCAACGGCGCTCGCTTCAAACAAATCACATGCAACGACGATAAAGAAACAGCATAACATCCCCGCATAAAGCGCAACGGAGCTTTGAAGTGAATAAACCCATACTCACATTAGCTAAAGTATAAGGCACTTGCTGGTCCAGATATCCATCCATCTTATAATCCATGCCTTAACCGTTTGTGGTCATTTAGGCTGTGTTTTAATGAGATCCACGCAGACTGAGAGGGGAAGGAAGACGGACAGAGGCAACAGCAGCAGTTTGTGAATGGAGCGCGAGAAGGCTGCATACGTAATGAGCTCCATTCACAAAAAACACCAGCGTGCGTATAAACACAGACTGACTCGCTCCTAAATCACAGTTTAGATACCACGAGAACTATTCTTGGCTACATCTGAGGCAGAGAGCTATTGTTTATAAAGTTTGAGAAGGTTTTTGTGGTATGAAAACATTTAAACTGAGAATTAACTGAGGTATATACCCGGTTCTCTGTTGGATGATAGGGGTATTATTTGGTTTATATGTAGTTGTTTATAATTGGCCCCCAAAAATCGAAACAGAAAATATGATTATATGAGTGTTTTACTGCACTACGTCTGGCCACATGGCATTGGTGAAGGAAAAAATATTTCACTTTTTTAACATGTTTTAGGCAACTGCTGACTTTGAGTTGCTTTTCTCACTGTCGTATGTTCGCTAGCTGAAGGGATTTTGACTGGTATTTCTTTTTTTTCTTTCAAGAGCTCAAATTTCTTGTCTTTGTCTGTATGAATGACCTTCTTATGAATGAAGCCTCGCAACACCTCCCAACCAATTAGATTCGACGCTGAACAACGGAAGGCGGAGGTTACGTCGTTCCAGCCAATCACTGCTCGAGAATCCCAAGGGTTTTCCCTACCGGGTTTCCAGTTGTTTTTCATTCACAAAAAGGGGAAAGTCGAGGAAGGGAAAAATGCCATTCATAAAAACTTGTCCCAGCAGGAATGTTTTATGGTTGTTTTCAGCGTTTGCTCTATTAACAACAGATACAGCTTGCAAAACATCACGTGGTCTCTCATGAGCGAAACCCAAGTGCACAAAACAGTGAATGCCGATCTCAAAAACGCATCAAGGAGTGCTAGCAACAAAATGACACGCCGTAACATATACTTGTCTTCATTATTACACATCATAAAAGTCCAACAGGCAGAAAACAACAACAATTGTGTTTTTGTTGAATTAAAATGCGTGTACGCTGTGCGGAAAACAAGTTTTAACTCATTACTGTTTGGCCATTTTATGTCATTCTTGCGGACATTTTGGAGAAGCGCAGTTTGCGTCTTTCAAAAGTTCACTAGACACACAACAATAAAACTGAGGTAATTTGTTATAAGCCATCATTTATAAGGAAAATGAAATTAAACTAAATGACCGAAAGATTGTTGTGGTAGAACAAAAGTTTTGTTTGGTATTTGGCGAATAGTATTCTGACATGTGTCTTATAAAACAAGTACAGTGTAATTTTATTTAAATGGTTTTCACACACTCATCATGACTTATAACGTGGCATATGGCCGATATGTTGTCTTGTTGTTTGTCAGACAGCTTCTGAACCTGAACTGCAGGAAAGAACCTAGACTGTTTGTTTTTAGTGAGCGTCATTCAAGCATGTGATGTGAGAGATGGAGGAATATAAGAAGGTAAAGATGTTTTTTTACACATATACACACACACCCACACAAACACACCCTATTACTGAACAAAGCACTGTTGTTTTTCTTAACTCTTTGTACAGGGCGATGATACTCATATGTCTCTGATTTAAAAGAGATTTCCTGAAGGTTACTCGTAACTCAAGTCTAGTAATCAAAGTCAATAAAGTCAAAATAAAGTCAAAATACTGTTTTAAAATGGGGGCGGCAATCATAAACATACTGTTAAAAGCTAGGATTTCCACTAGCCCCTTATGCTTGGAATGTTGTTGTTGTGTGTGTGTGTTTTTCTTTTTTAAGTAACAGTACATACAATTATACACAAATAGAACTTCTATTTTGTATTTTCTTGTTTTCAAAGATTCGAAAACAATAGATGAAGCCATGGCTTTCACTGGACAGTGACTGTACTTTGACCTCCTGTTGGGATTTCCATTATCCCCCTTGCCAGGACTGAGCCATGTGTTCCAGCCATGAAACGTATGCTCACATTTTTCTTGCCAAATATTTCTCTTTTCTCTTAAGTGTTTGTTTATTGGTAACATTACAACAGGCATAACCCCTGCCTTTTTAAGTAGCTTAATCTTGTATATTTAATAATGTAACTTCTTAATACAACAGTCAAATACTTTATAAACTATTTTGTTTATGCGTAATGTACCTTTGAGATGATTATGTATGAGACATGAACAGGGAAAGAAAATATATAAAGGGTCTTGGGTGTTTGTAGCATGTGTCAGTATGTAACGTTGCTGTTTAAGAATGATCATACCGTATGTCTGTTGTATTTTCAGTTTATATATTTTTAATCCCATGTTTAAGATCATAGATAATCAAACAGCCATTGGTGTCCAGTGAGGCTTGTAGCATTTAGAGTAAACAGGAAGTTAAGTGTGTGCACAGGCAGGCGTTTGGTAAGGTGTTGACCCAGGGATGTTTACAGTGCACTGAGGTTGTGAGGAAGGGCAGCTCTCCGGGCTGGGCCATGTCAACTGGAAGGAGATTCCCAGTGCAAACAGCGGCGTGTGAAACTCAGGAACAGGGTGTTCGGCGACAAACTTTTTCTTCGATCCTCTACTAAATACTACAACTAAAAATAAGTCTCACAGAAACACTGACCGATGTCTTATCTGACTTCCTTTGTATGCCACGCTGCCAAATTTGGAGCCTGGGTTGCTTTGCATCCTGTACTGTAGAAACCAAGACGCCTGGGTCCGTAATCCATGAGATCCCACCTTTAGAACAGCACATACTGTAGATGCTTGAAACATAAGCAGTTGTTATATTAAATATCTGTTTTTACCTAATCTAATGCAGATTAATTCAGTCATTTAAAATAATGTTTTAAACCTAAAGCAGTTAGTTTATAGTTTATATTTATTCATTTGGCAGACGCTTTTATCCCAAAACATCTTGAATTCAAGATATTAAATTTTTACTTGTACTTGTGTTCCTGGGATCGAACCCACAACCTCTGCTAACTTAATGCTCTACCAGTTGAGCTACAGGAACACCCATTTTTACAGTTTACCCCATGAAGGATTGTTTAATTGAATTGTTATTTTAATTTAAACATGTTACTTTAGATTTTACGCCACAAACTGTCCGACGTTTTTGGCATTGTACTTATTTGCTTTTGAATTTAAAATTTTTCCAGTAATTATTAAGGTTTTTTTCTGCTATGAAAATGGCTAATGTGAAAACTGGCATGGTGGAGAGGAGAAACAGAACAGATGAGTCTGACCTGCCACAGTAAGCTGTAAATCATGGTGTGGTGTGATGCCAGATTTACACTTTTTGGCACCAGGTCCTTCTGTCACACTGTCTCTGCCTGCTGCTGCCCACCAGCTCCCAAAAATGATTCCCTTCTGCTCCTGCTGGAATACCCAACAGTACAATAAGATGGTTCCAGCTAACAGGAAACGTTCCTAGAACATCGGCTCATAACATTCTCTAAAAGTTCTCTCAAAGTTCTCAAAATGTTCCTGCAGTAACATTATTAAACCTTTTTTTTGTTGTGTATAATATATTAAAGGCGTTGCTGTTAGTGGGATGTTTTAAAAACATTACAGAGTTAAACAAATGTTTGAATAATGTTCTTTCAACCAAGCAATGATGTGAATACTTTGTCAACATTGCTAGAGCTTTTTCAAAAATGTTCCTAGAACGTTTTAACATTTTTAACAATTTAATATTAAGAAAACATTCTTACAACCTAAAACTCTTAGCTGGAATCATGTGTATTTGTAGGCGTTTGTCTTTGTGTCCTAATGTGTGAGTATCGTTGTGAGTTTCCTGCTTTGTCTTGAGCTGAATCTGCGTTTGTGTTTCGGACAGTGAGTGTGTGTCAGGTTGTCTAAGGTTTTGTGAGTCTGATGGGCATTTGTGTGTCCTTTAATACAGGTCCTCTACTATTATTCATTCCTGCTGGGTTTTTGGCTGTTGCCAGGATGCCTGTCTATGTCAGACTAGGCAGGAAATGCCTCTGCTGGCATCTGAGCAGCCATAGGCAGCTCGATCCAAAGCATGGGCCCAGCACCTGCAGCCTCAATCTCCTGCCTCTGACAGAGGCCTACTTGTTTGTCAACAGGCCCTCTCGCTGTTAAAGTCAGGGTCTCTCCGTAAGCTCTGTGCCACAGAAGATCAATCAGACTGGCACAATGGTCTCCTGCTTTATAGGCCTGTCCTCCAGCGAGATCTTTCTGATGCCCACACAGCTGCACCAGCCCAGCTGAATGTATACATCCGACACAATGACCTTTTCCTCTTATTCCATCTGACAGCTTTTCTCTGGCTGCCAACAACACATCAGGAGTCAATGGAGAAAGACAATTTTGTTTGTTCTAAATCTGGTGGGCTAGGGGTTCAGCAGCGACACAGAGGAGTGCTGTTAGCGTCTCTGACAATGTGGCTTTTGTTTAAATTCTCAATTGTTGGTTCAGCCAACTAGATGACATTTCCATTTATAACCCATTTTTCCAGGCCATTTCCATGCTAATTTCGGAACAAAACAAAATCACATGTACATCAGCTATAGTAAGCCACTTGTGTGTGGGAACATAAGAGGACAGAAGGGGACTGCAAAACTGCAGTGTTGAAACAATTTAGCTTCTGTGTTATAAATCCTAAACAGAGATCAAAAGAATTGCTTTATATATATATATAAAGTTTTTTCATATATATTCATATATATATATATAAATAAAGTTTTAAAAGTTGTAAAAATGCAGAAAGTTTTCAGTTAGCATGAGAGTGTGGATTGGGGTTAGATTATATTGTTTATAATTATGACATTTTATGAAAGTCTAATGAAATGTCCCCAATTAGATAGATAAGTAAATGTGTGGGTGTGTCTTTTTGTATATATACGTATGTGTATTTGTGTATATTTGGCCTTGGCCATTTGGCCTTGTGACACCAAATTAAAAAGGGGATTTGATAACTGAATATAAAAGATCATTATAAAAGATATTTCGCTTGTATTCACATTATAGCAATTCCACTCCCTTTTCCCACTTTAGGTATTCTGTAGGGATTTCAGTCTGTATAAGCTGTTAGATTTTGGATTGTAATTAGTCTGTCTTCGTACAAACGCAGCAATATAAACAACGTCTCCAGATTTTCCTTCAAAACGAACACCAGCCCGTTTGGGAGTACAAACATAAAGGTTTGAGTGTTTAGTTTAGGCTTATCCGGTTTTGTGTTGTCTGATAACATTCAGCTTGACCACAGATGTACAACTTGACACCCTCCTGGAACTGAGAAAATGTGTGAGCTGGGTTTCATATATTCTGTATAATGTCTCACACCATTTGCATTAATTTGTATGTAAACTTCAACCAACAAGAAAGTTTGTAAAGTAAACACCAACGCATACAAGGTCACTATAAAGTTAAAGGTTTGGGCCACAAGACTCTAAGGAGAACAGTCTGTATCAATGTACAGTACAATGCAAAACTGATCTGGGATCTGTTTATTTGATTTCTTTGTGCGTCTGTTCCATGACAACACATTGAGTTGTGTGCGGCCCTCTGTAAATGATTGTGTACTTTATCCAAACCGTGTTAATTATGGTGGACATGTATGTTAGGAATGGTGTGAAGGTTTTACAGTGTTAAACACCGACCTGTGTTGTGCTTAGATCATGAGACAGCTGGTATCTGCATGTCTGGCGTATGGGATCTGTGCTATAGTACAGTGGCTTTTGTTTATGTGAAGAATTCAAGGCTGAATATGTCCTGCAGTCCCCTTTAATGAAATGTGTCCACATTAAAACATGCTTTACATTCTCTGCAGAAACAGGTGAATATATATATATATGTGTGTGTGTGTGTGTGTGTGTGTGTGTGCATGCATGTGTGTGTGTATAAAGACATAAGTGTTACAAATTTTATTTACTTCTAAAAACATCACAGTTCACTGCTGAAATTAGATGAAAAGCATGCATTGGATATTTAATGGCATGCACTGTTGGGTCAAATTGCCTTACAGAATGAATGTCTAACAGTGGGGCATGTTGTCCCTGTATTATACTGCTATTTTAAACAAACTCTGCCCTCCATCACAGCAGTACAGCAGGTCGAGCAGCCTGTGACTGATCTCAGACCTCTGCCTAATGTCAGTAAATGAAGTCAGTGGTATTTGAAAGCATGAGCTCATTTTTCCATTCATGGTGCACAGAGGGCCGGTGTAAAAGACACCTTCACTCTGAGTGAGTGAAAGAACCTCATCTACTCCAATTTGGATCATTAGAGGAGAACACACCATCGTGTTTTCTCACCTTCCCGAAACCTCACTCTACAGCTACACCCCCCCCCACACACAACAAACACACACACATACATGCATATTTAATTGATTGTATATGATCAGATTCAAATTCACTTCTTTGTGCTTTTTACCAATAATCTGATTGTAATCGTGGGTGGGGTGGGGGGGGGGTCTGGGGGGGTGTATATCGAACCGGTTAGCACACAACATCACCATCACCCTCCCTGCAAACCTCAACCTTATCCATCACGCTATGACATCAGCCCTTGTCTCGGTTACACATCCTCCCCAGTGTCCTGATGGCTGAGATAACGCAGGAAAGTCACTGATTAGCTGGGAATCTCGTTACATGGAGCAAAAAAGGAGCGACTGCTTCTCTCTGTGTACATTTTCAAAGAACGGTATCGGATGCTAAACCTTACTGTGACCCCCGCAAAGCGAGGGTCTAAATTCATCCTGTTTCAAATGAACAACAAAGTCTATGCCGTCCAACTTTGATCTCTCTGATGTTCAGAGGTGTTGATTCAGTTGAGTTATAGCAGTGGACATCTGATGGTTGCTTCATTTAGCCATAGCATATCACACACTGCATATGTAGCGATCACCTGCTTTATCCTGTCTGAATAGAATAAATCATAGATCATACATCAGATGTGGACCCTTATAGAATACAACACACTTTCTGTAAGGTGCCTCCATAGATGTTTCTGCCAAAAATATACATAGTCCCAGCAAACAGGAAACGTTCTCAGAAGGTTGGCTAATGTTATCTAAAAGTTCTATTAAAGTTATTAAAAACATTCTTGCAGTAACCTTAGTAGAACTTTTTAAACGTGATATATCATATATCAAAATGTTATACTTAAATAGTTAATAGAGCATTTTAAAACGTTACAGAATCAAGCAATAACGTTATTACAACAATCCTAGCACTCAAAATAACATTTTTGTTACTTAATGGAAATTTTAGGAAAACATTATTGCAACCTAAACTTGTTAGCTGGGGTGTGTGTGTGTGTGCATGCGTGTGTATGTGTGCATGGGTGGGGCTGTCTGACTGCATGAATATTTAGCTATTCAATTACACTTGTCATTGCATAATCACTCTACATTCAAAACAAGTCATTTAGCCATTTGTTATTTAAGCTCTTCTGAGAACCTGTTTGTGTACAGCCGTAGTCCGTGGGAGAATTTCTGAGGTGGGATTAATTTCACCTTCAGGTATTGCTACCGCATGTGACCCTGTTTACTGACACACTCGAATGTTCCATTGTAGAACCAAAATACACATCAGAATGGAGAAAGAAATAACAATGTTTTTCCTAATTTTCTCTTTGCAATCAAGTAAAAATCTCATGTGATCTTTTTTTAAATATTAGGCTACAGTGTTACTGTTGTTTCTGGGACAAAGTACCAAGGTTAATCTCAGCTTTGTTATCCTGTATGCCCTGAACAGAACAGTTGGGCACATCGTTTTTCATTCTGGCTATCGTGTCTCACTTAGTCTTGGGCAATCTGGGTGCTAGAAGCATCTCCTGTTACCCATAACTGAGAATCCGGCTAGTGCCATGGTGAAAGTCAATACTAGCCCTCTAATGCACAAAGGTGGCAAATACGGCAGTGTCATAGAGCAAACATCAGCGTGAACAAACAGTTGTGCCCACAGCGTCATCATTCTGAGCCCAATCTTTCTCCATATATAAATGGATCTCAATAGGAACAGATGGGTCATTCAGCAAAAGTGCTTGATAAGGTTTATTGCTGTATCTCTCGGCAACAGAGCCCAGCTAAATAAATCCAGAGGCCTCTGGTAAACATTTTCCAGGCATAGGTGGTTTTTGCTAAAGCACCTGACTTCTGCTACATAAACTGGAGCTGTATATGTTTATAAAAACAAGACAAACACATAGGATTCTGTGCTGAGGGAGTAGCAAAGCTCTGAGCCATGTTGGTTACTTATGTTAGCAAGCTGTGTAAGCTAAAAGTGTTTGATTTGTTTAAATAATATTAATACTTATTTGTGCTAAAAAAAAAAGCAATACTGTTTTTAAGACTTTAGACATGAGTTTGCATGTGTTGTCCAGGTTTTTAAATCCACAGTAAGCTTACACTATAAATGTAGACTGACCCTGACCACCATGTTTAATGTTGTGGTAGATGGTGCCACCATGTGGTCATTGCTAGAATATTCTATCCCTGTCTATATTCTGTCTCTCTTCAAGGAAGTCAATAACTTTAGGCCAAAAAGGCAAATGTATTTTTTTTTAGTTGTAGTTATGTTAGGGTCATATTACCTGTTATCAAAACGTTTTAATATTATAATTTTTTATGTTTTTAATGCTTTGTTTATAAATAGACTGTATTGTTTAACCCTTGTCCGAGACCCAGGCTTTCAATCCTAAAATAAAATAAAAATGCATCATTTTTTAAAGCTATGATAGACTAATGTTAAGCCCACCACAAAATAATGGTGATTTCAGATGGACAGTTTAATTTCTTATTAAGTAAGACTAAAAGTGTCCATAACAGAGGAAGCATAGAATTACACAGATCTATTTCATGCATAAATAGAATTATATGATAAGTTCAACGGTTTAAATAATGTTTTTTCCTCTTTAATCCATTTAACTCGCGTCTTCGCAATATTCGTACATTTACATACATTGTCCCCTAGAGGGCAGAACACGCATGCGATGACACGAATATGTCTTAAAAGTCTCTACAGCCCTGAAGCTGGACAAAAATAGCTCCAGTTTTAAAGGCAAGCATCCAAATTCTGATTCTGGATCAGAATCTATTATCTGATTCTGAACAGATAAATATCGTACATAAATCTTGAAAGAATGTTTGTGTTTAAATTTGGTAAAATTTGCTGATAAAACATGTCAAAACTGATTTGTGACAACATGATAAATCAACCAAATCATAACAAGGCTAACAATTTTTGGTTGTAAGAATGTTTCCATAACGTTTCCATTAAGTAACCAAAACATTAAAACCTTTTTATTTTCAAAGTTTAAGGAACGTTTTAAACGTCCAAGTTTTTTAGACATTGTATCAACGTTATTGCCTGATTATAAGAACATTATACAAACATTTTTAAAACATTCCACTAACGACTAAAGAATATTGTTATATATCTATAACGTTAGAAAAATGTTCTACTAACTCTACTGCGAAAACAATTTCTTTTTTAAACTTGAGAACTTTGGAAAACATTAGCCAACATTCTGAGAACTTTCCCTGTTAGCTGGGATTAGCCTGATATGAAAAAACAGAAGTCTGCGTCCTTACTAATAATGAAACCAACCGGAGTTATTTGTGCCATAAGATGTGCTAAACTCTCTTTACATCATAGAGCTCAACTATTTGTATGTGTGAATAGGTGCAACTCAAGAAACCTGTAGTCTCGTGTTGCCTCCAGAACTTTCAAAACCAATCAGACCTCAAGCTGTGAATGTACACAGAGACACACACATCCCATAATAATACTACACTACATAATAATCTAGTTTCCACATAAAAACAAATCTTTCCTTAACAGGAAAATACAACACTTGAGACTTTTACCAGGTTCTAAATGTTTTAAAGGGCCGGGCAGGTCTGCGCATCATTTATTAGTACTCGAAAACATCTTATTTCTGTACTTCTCCCAGCACGAACCTACAGTTATCATTTCCTCCTTTTCTACTTCTTCATCTTCTCCTCATGCCCCCCATCTCCCCTCCTCATGGCTGGTGAAATACGGACAGGAAGCGGAGCAAAAACCGCACGGGCAGCGTGAAGCCCACAGGGTCAGCGGGTAATAACGGCAACCTTATTGGATCAGAGCTGCATTTCAGCAGTATTATATTTTCTGTTGATGAGGAGACAGGAGAACATCTGGAGGAGTAGAATAACACCCGTTTGGCTGGGTTCTTGCAGTAGATGACAGGTTCTGTAGTTTTTCCCTTGTCTGTTTGCTGGTGCGTCTGTGGAACATTTTTATATTCATATATCAGACTTAAGAATGAGATTGTGCCGTTGTTCTGAAGCCCTTTTTGTGTTTTGATGAAAGGGCTGTTGTGAGCTAGAATCAAAACAAAAATCATAGAGGAGTCAAACCCACGTTTGTAAATCTTTATTCCTGTCGTTAATCAAAAATGTGCGTTTTTCTGTTGTTTTTCTGTGATGGCCTGTTAGCTTTTGTTTTCCTCAGATTTAAATGTCTCTTTCCCATCCAAATTTATTTTAAGAAAAGTTTTAAGTCTTTTTTAACAGGAAATTATATTAAAACTGAAGTACTACAACAAAAATTTGATTTTTTTTTATAAAAACAATTTTATTTTTATTTATTTATAAAATAAATGTTTTTCTCTTATGTTTAACAGATACTACAATAATCTAAACTAAAACACTGAGATTATATGTTTGATTCCCAGGGAACACACAAGCTGATAATATACATCCAATGTATATAATTCATAAGTTGCATAACTTTGTAAACATTATATCATGTCATTAAATGCCTAAAATACCTCATTCCATATATTTTCAGGCCTCACAAAAGAGCGACTCTGCAGCAAGTGTTCAGACGTGCCCCCCTGTTGTGCGGACAGACCCCCACTCTGCCCTGCTTTAGCCAGCCTGAAGCGTCAGCACACCCGCTGGGCCCGGGCTGTTTATCTCTTCCGAAGCGCCCGTGATTAATGAGGCCCTGAACACATCCTCTTTCCCTTAAACCAGCTGAATAAACAGGCCTCGTTATTCCAGCCCAGCCCTGCCTGGGAGCTCAGCTACAGGTTGCCAAAATCCCTGGTTGTTCTGCAAAACTCCCCAAGACCCCCTGCCTCTCTCCTGGGAGAGTCCTGTCACGCACAGGGGGCAGTAGAGGGCGATCAGGGGCAGAGCGGAACCCTGGTGCTTTGACATGGAGAAGGACCCAGATAACAGTGAAAGTTATCAGAACATTGGCTAACGTTCATAAAAAATTATCCATAAAGTTCTTGCAGTAGTGTTAGTAGAATGTTTTCCCAACATTATATATCATATATCAAAAACGTTATTCTTAAGTAGTTAGTGAAGCATTTTAAAAACGTTACAGAATTAAAAAATGTTTGAAAAACATTCTTCATCATAACCTAGCGATAATGGTAATACAACGCCTAAAAACTGGACATTTTGAACGTTCAGTCTTTTAAAATAGTTTTTAGGGTTTTTGTTTCTTAATGGAAACATGGAATTATGGAATTATGCAAACAATCTTACAACCTAAAATTGTTAACTAGGAAAACAGAAACAGTAGAATGTGTATTTCATGTTGTTACATCATTTCTATAATTAGCCATTTCCTCTGAGCATTTTACTGGTACTTTTAGAAATTATTCACTTGACTTTAGTTAAATCGTCAGCACAGAACGCCGCCGTTTGACCGTTCAGCTAGTTTGCACCGCTTTCATTTGGCACTGAGTTAGAAGACTGATTACTGCATTTCTCCGTCCCGACACACTGGTGAAGCAGATCAATATCAGACAACAACACCACTGCCATTCCCACTTGATTCAAGCACAAACAGTGTTCCAGCTGGAACTGAGAATTTGCTTTTCACCCTGTTGTTTTTTTATTAGCGTGGCCTTTGTTTGGAAAGAAAGATTCACATCCTCATTTTTTCTGTTTTCTTTAATAAGAACAATCTTTTTCATGAGAATTATCCCGATTTTCCCTGTGACTCAGAATCCCATCCACTTGTTCAGTTGTGGAGCCCATGTGGGCTCAGTTTATTTGTTTAGCGAGGGCTGCGGTGCTAAACGTTTGTTTCTCATACACCGCTCTGGTGTCAAAAGTTGTACTCTCCACCTGGCGGGGGGCTTTCCGCAGTGAACGTATGAGCTTTACGGAGGCCGTTCCCTCTGGGTTCCTTTGGAAATACAACAGGGTTTTATGTGCTTTCTGCTCCGTTTACATTCAGGCCATTTGTCCATAAGCATTTCCTGCTCTCTGTCTGTTTGTGTTTCTGTCCGTGGTGTCTGATCTCGCACCTTCCAAACTGAAGCTGATCATTGAGTTTGACTGATGACTGGCCCTTTACAAGCCTGCGTCACGCAGATGTGTAGGGAAGCCATCGCAAAGCCATTACACACGGCCAATTGCACCTATTATTAAGAGCAGTCTGGACTCAAAAACAAACAGAGGTTTGACAGACAAAGGTTCTATAACAAACAAATGCTGAGCTTGGCACTCCATTAAGATATGATGGGGCTGTTTGATCAGCATGTCAAATGACCAATCACACTTAGTTTGTTTCCATATGTTGTTTAACGGCTGACAATAGATGCATCACAAGTGTTAATTTGTATAAGATCTTCGTTACTTTCAGCTCCTGAAACTATCTGCTGCTCTTTCCCTCAGAAACAAAAGGCCTATATAGTATATATATATCATACGTAAGGGCTGCCATTAAATATTATTAATGTCAATCATTTTTGATCTTATATGACTAATCTTTTTTATGTATAGAAATGTCCCAGCTATGTGTGTGTGTGTGTGTGTGTGTGTGTGTGTGTGTGTGTATAGAAAGAGCGATACAGTATATATACTATTTAAAGTGTACTGTGCATTTTGTACTGTTCTGTTCAAATCCTTATTGTCCTTTTAGTTTTTTTGCTCTGAATGATCTACAGTATGTTGTAGTGTCGGTTGGATTCTGTTGATTTGCTTGTCAACAGTCTATTTTAATCCCATTGAGAGGCTGGGAAAACTATAGAGAGAGAAATATTCCAGAATATCAATGGCCCTGGCTGGATCGTGATGAGGCCAGACTGTGTCTGGATAGAGAACTATAGCCTGGGCCTGTGTGGCGAGACAGAGGGGGAATGTGTGGAGGTGTGGGCTGAGGGATAGGGAGCAAGAGTGATTACTGTTGACAGGGACTGCAGGCATCATCTCAGCGATACAAGCTTCCCTTTCCTCATAAGCAGACCCTCTCTGAGGAACCTGGCTGAGGAACATCTGGAGTATGGTGATGTGCACATTTCAAGAAGCAAGATGTTGCTTTGAAAATATTCCGCGTTTTCCAGCATCTGGGGGCGATTCTTGACGTGCAACAAAAGAAGAACTGGAAACAATATGATATAGTCATCAAAATCATAATTTGTGGGGAACGTTGCATTTTATGTGTATCAAATAATGCTAAATTGGCAAAGCTACTGTTTTAGGCCACAGACTGGGGTTAGCACATAGTGGCCGTGCTTGAGGTCATGTACGGAAACATAACTGTGGCAGAACTCAGAGTTAGATGTTTTTGCAATAGAATAGAATAGAATTTATTGTCATTGCAAAGCTGTAAAACTAAATTTAGCATTCACCTCAGCAGTGCACATTAGAAACACATGCAAACAGAACGAGACGCATGTAAACAAATATGTACAAAGGGCATTTACAATGTAAAAAAAAAAGAAAATGTGAACATAAACACGTACATATATTGTACATATAATATAAACAATATGTAAAAATATGTTTCGTAAAAATGTACAAATTTGTAAGTAATAATAAAAATTGTAAATATAAAATAGTATGTAAAAACGAAAATTGTTGTGCAATCCGGTAGCTTATGTCACAAGCATAAAATTACAAAATAACACATTTTATTAGATAAATATCAGAGTAAAGTGCCAGTTTAGGGTTTTCTCAAGTTCAAGAACTCCTAAAGTTTAAGCTTAAGCATCTTGCTCACATTTTTTAAACCTTTATTGAGACTATTGTGTTTAGTTAGAGCTTGTGAGTTGGTTAGTTTTACCACTACATCTGTACTGTCCAGCAGTGTGTGTGAGTGTGTATGAGTGTGTGTGAGAGAGTGTTTGTTAAGGGGTGGAGGTGGACAGGCCATTGCCTGCTTGTCGCCGGTAGCTATTCTCCTGAGGCACCACACGCATACGTGGAAAAGCGTTTGACGCTCTTCCTTACTAGAACCGGAGCGGCGCAGTGGCCGAAGTGGAGCCAGCCCAGAAGAACACAAACAGAGGTGCTGCGTGAGCCACAAATCCTTGCTTCCTCTGAAACTTCCAGCCTGCTTTTTTCCTGTCCAAATTCCACAGCCATTAAACTTTTCCTGGCAGCCAGTCAGAAAACAACAGAGCAAACCTCACCCAGAACCCCCCACCCCCTCTTCCCTCAGCTCCACACCAGCACTCTGGATATCGGAGATCGGCAGTCAAGCTCCTTAAATAAAAGTCTGACTTCATAGTTGTTTTTGCCACGGATCAGGTTTCCTTCAAAGTGTCTACCGGTCTTCAAAAGGGGCAAAATGAGGTGTTGGTGACAGTGTGGCTCCTTTTCCATCTATTTAGTCTCCACTTTGTCTGACTGCATATTCTAAGAGTGCTGAAATGATGTAAAACATGGCTAGATTAGCAGACAGTAAATATTCTGAGTTATTATGAATTCATCACTCTTTTATAAGGATCCCTGAGGTTCAGCGGCAACCGTTGAAATCAGCATTTCAGATTCAATATCTCTCATACTGTAGCTGTGCTGGTTTCAACTATTTTAAACTGGATGCAAAGGCTAATAGTAGCTACTTATTTTTCCATGCATTTGCTGAGAAATGTGTTTTTACATTTATTTATCAGTCACTTTCACCTTTTAGCAATTAATAATAATGCATTTAAGCTATTTTGTTCAGTATGTGCGTCCCATGGGATACAAACCAGTGACCTTGGCATCACCTCACTTGCCAGTTGAGCTACAGCAACACTTAGATGGTACATTAAACTGTCTAGTGTGTATTATCAGACCTGAAATAGCTGTAGTTCAGAACTGCAATACACAAAAGTCAAAATTTGATAACCACTTTAGGTTGTAAGAACGTTTCCCTAACATTTCCATTAAGTAACAAAAATGTTATTTTGATGGTTTTAGAAATGTTCAAAAAATGTTGACTTAGAATGTTAAAAAAGTTCTACTAACACTAATCCAGGAACGTTTCTCGATTACTTTTAGAGAACCTCTGGAGAATGGCAGCCAACGTTTTGAGAACATTCCCTTTTAGCTGGGAAGTGGCTGCCTCTTACCTTGCCTCTTCTTTTTACCTCTCCAGAGAAATCCCTGGAGGATTCCAAGGCTGGACCAGCTGCTGTGAGCTGTAAAAAACAGGGAGAAAATGATTGAGAGTGGAGGGAAATCCATGTGAGTCAGGGGTCAGATCTTTACCCGCTAAATGAGAACAATCTGGACTTCCTGGAGAACTGTGAGTCAAACTAAAAGACCAAAGAATGCCCCAAAAAAGACAAAAATGTTCTAGATAGGCACTAGGGTATGAAAGAAACAAAAATCTGGTCTTACACCTGTGGAGTATCTCTGGCAGATAGAGGGCTTGAGTCTTGAGGGTTTATTAAGATGTGCAATGATGAAGTAAGATGGATCGTGTTATAACTCTTACAGAGTTTGTTCTGAAAGCTGATTAACTTTCATAAATTGCTTTTGGATGCTGTTTACTTGCCCAGCACTGTTTTGAAATAGCAAAGAAACTATTTCATATTGAACAAAGTTGTTTATTTGCAAGCTCCCAGCATACATTGCAGCACAGCGAAATCATGCAAAAGTACAATGTCACTGTATTAATGGTTGATTCTGTCTTTTCTGCACATGGAGGTGGAGAAATGAAAGCAGGTGATGGGGAGGGCAGTGCTGAGGGTGTGGTGGGCGGGAAGAAGTGCGGGGGGGGGGCAGCAGACAGCATGTCAGATCTTGTTCCCCCCTGCAGCTCATTTTCAGCAGCGTTATGGAAATCAAAGGGCAGTTTGCAGTGTATCAAAAGGCTGTTTCGTGTCGCAGGATTAAGACCTCAATCCACCTTTACTTCCAGCTGTCATGTGTCTTGCTGTTTTTATTAACCTGTGGATTAGACCGTTGATGTTCTGGCATTATTTCTGTAATTTCACAGTTCAGATAAACTGTACACCCAATATTAAACTGTGTTATGTGGTTTTAGCACTGTGGTGGAAATGTTGAACATTTTTAGACTCTATTTCATAGCATTATGGATCCTAAATACACAATTTGTACACGTTTAGGCAGATGCTTTTATCCAAAGTGACTTACAGTTTATACAAGGAATACATTTTTATTAGTTTGGGATTCGCACCCACAACTTTTGTGCTGTAACGCTACACTAATATAAAAAGTATAATTCACTTTTATAAATCTGAAAAGTTTAATTTGGGGTTATGATTTTGAATAAGTCTATAGAGTTTGATAAACATGTAACCTATTTTTTTAAACCCTAATTCTCATAGATTTGTTACATTAACAACAGAAGTTACTGCAAGGCCCATATATAGATAAGGATGTAAATATGCGTGCATGCATGTGTATATCCGTGAAGTATGTTGCTACCCATTGTGTATCCTCAGAGTCCCAGTGGGCTTGCTTTCATTCTCCTCATGGACACAATCCACAGCATCATTCATTCAATATCCCAGCTCTGCTCTGACCTCTGTCTGTTGTTTCCCCAGAAGTTCTCAATGTTCTCAGATATCTCATTTCAAACTGGAGAAGACGCTGCCCAGAGAAGAAGTCTTTGACTCAGGCTGCCGACACAGTTGCTCCTGGGACACGACCAAAGACTAATTAGATTTGTTCAGATGAGTTAAATATGTTATTCTCAAAGAGAAGAAATCTCAGGACAGTCCAGGTCCAGTTTAACTGAAAACTAATATGTTGTTTATTGTACTTGTTGTATAACTTAAATTCTTTTGTCACAATCACTGATACAAATCCATGTTGACATGTGTTGAGTGCAGAAATGAACACAAAAGCTGTGATTATATTTGCTCAACACAACTGAGTTACTATGATCACAGCTGTTATGTAACACTTAATATTATATTTAACTAAAAAGAAAATATATAATGGATGTTGTGAATTAAATTGTGGTTTAAGCATTATTTAAAACTTCTTAGTTTAAAAGTTGATCTGTGAAACACAATTGAGAATGTACGTTTCAGGAGTTTTGTAATTGTGGGTCACCACACACACACACACACACACACACACACACACAAATCATAGGGGGGCCACAGCTTTTTTTTTGCTAGTTCTCATATTCTGCTCACTTCTGCACATTTAAATATGAGGCACTGATGAAACACACATGAACCAATTAAATTTGTTTGTTTTAGCCCCCCCACATTATAAGGTGTCAAGTGGGCTTTACTGCACTGTAAACAAAGATGTTCTAGTGTGTTGCACTAATGTGCCAATTTGAAAGCCAAATTTGAAACTAATGCATTTGCTGTTTTTTTGTTTGTGGTTTTTGTTGCCTGTAGTTGTGTTTTTCCTCAATTTTAAGTCGCTTGGGGAAAAGGAATTTGTGAATGATTAAACGTAAATGACGTGGGGTGTAAATGTTTCTCTAATTTTCATGCATGTGTGACCAGCAAAATGAGAACGAGTCTGAAAAGCTGCCAAATGGAATAAACAATGAAAACATAAACAACTGTAAAGCTCAATTCTCTTTCAAAGTTTAGCCCAGCTAATAAGGAGCATGCTAGGAATGTTAGCTAACGTTCTCTGAAACTTCTCAAAAGTTCTCAAAAATGTTCTTGCAGTAACTTTAGTAGAACTTTTTTTTAACGTTGTATATCATATATATCAAAAACTTTATTCTTAAGTTGTTAGTGAAACATTTTAAAAATGTTGAATAACATTCTTAGAACCAAACCATGGCATGAATACAACATCTAAAAAACTGCATGTTTTGAACGTTCCAAGAACATTCAAAATAAAATTTTTAATCTTTTTGTTACTTAATGGAAATATTAGGAAAACATTCTTAGGATCTAAAATTGTTAGCTGTGTAGTTCTTACATAAAAGAAGCAGATTGCAGTTGTGGGCAGTCTGTTGGCACGCTCGGTGACTGGTAGGCAGCAGGCCAAGCAGGTTGCCCCATGGGACAGTTCCAGCCGCTCCTGTCTGAGACTTGAGCTTTGCGCGTCTGCAAACAGACGTGAGCGCAACACGCAGGCCTGGCATTACCCCCGCACACATGCTAATCCTGCTCAGACCAAACAGCTTACCCTGGCAGGAGGGAACATGCTCATGAAAGCAGGTGTTAATTAGAGCCAGCTCAGCGCCGGTGTATGCGCGTCTGTGAAGAACGGGTGGGCTCCCGCGCTGTGACATCACAGCCGTGCCGAGGGAAGTGGACACCGACAGGACTTTCATTGTTCTGTGGGAACGGGATCCATGTGTTAGAAATTCTCCTCCCACGTGCCGCAGACACAGGCCCGGACTGAAACCCAAACCCAGACCCAGGAGCACCATGCTGATGAAAGACAGTGTTAAGGCTCCAGAAATCCCAGCCTGTCACGCCACAGCTCAGCCATCGCCACCCCCAGCCCCCCGCCTGCCTGTGGCCTTATGGGAGATGGAGTCTGAGTGTGGGGGAGGTTACAAGAGGGAAAAGGTTAGTGAAAAATATGAGGAAGATGGCAGTGGGTGTTGAGGGGATGAAGTATACAATTCACATTCTTCAGTATTTCAAAAAGGACAAAAAACTCCTGAGAATTAAACTCTTAATTCTTGAGAACTGGATGGGGTGGCATTTGAACAAGATTACAAACTTGATAACTGTATGTTATTCATGCAGTGACCATAAGAAGGAATTTAAGTACCATAAGTGAATAAAGAACCATAAGTGCACCTGTCAAATCATTTCTGTTAGTTCTCAGTTCTCTATATCATAGAAGTTCAGGACTTGAATATATTTTAAATCAGGCGTTCTCAAAATTTTGGACAGACAATTTTCCAAGGACCCCCAAACCACTGTTCACCTTGAATCATGTCCATACCAGTAAAAAGCTTTAAAGATGGTTATTTTGTCAAATTGCTTTTGGACTGAGCAACAAATATACTTTTCAAGCTTTTCTTACAAGCTTTCACAAAATCAACAGTAGCAAAACTAGAATAGTTTTATATATATGTGTGTATATAAATGTATATGTATATAAAACAGAATGTGCTTAAAGCTGTTGCTTGTTTTTAGATGGAGCTCTTGCATGAAGCTCACTTCCCTTACCCAAAGTGTTCTCATGGTTCTGGAGAGCTGAGTGATGTTAAGTGAGCTGACCCAGAATTAAAGGTCCTGGGTGCCTGTTCACACACACATGGTCACACCAGACCCTCTACAATCAATCCTCTATCCTTTTTAAATAATCAGAATGTTGTCATTAAAATACTGTACGATTAAAATTTGTGTCTCCCAAGTGATTTCTGTTTACATAGATTTTATTATATAATTAATATAATCTGCTGGTAAATTGACCTTTTTAAAATTCTATGAAATCATGTGATAAGTGCTGTTTTTATCTTACCTACGTTGACATATTTCCTGTTGAAACAGGAAGTTGGGACAGTGCATAAAAATTTCCTTATTGATGTCTGTTAGTAGTTTTAAAAGATGTATGTTTGGATTGAGAACTATATCAAAGATGCCCCCTTTTGATGTATAATGTGTTATTTAAGACAGAATAAAGAAAAGTATACATTTGTAACTCAGTATAAGTACAGTAGGTATTGTGTACTCTAGACAAAATAAAGACCTTTGTCAAATCTTTGTAAAAAACAGAACAAAGTAAGTTGAGAAAAGGTTGTAAAAGTCTAAATCGATTTGACTTTGACAGCTTTGGAACTTCCATGTCTCAGTGGTGTATTCAGAAATACCAGATGCAAAATAAAAAGGCAATAATTTTGAGAAAGAATTTTGGGAATGTCGAACGACATGTATACTGTGTCTCTTTTTCTCAAAAAAAGGTACCAGTTGATCCCCAGACATCTTTACTAGAGACAATAAAAAATAAGGTAATAACTTTTATTGATCATTTACAGTCCTCACTATAGAAAGAGGGTCTATTGTTCAGTGAATCAGATCCTAATGGTTCTCTTTCACTCAGTTGAGTATCTTACACAGGCAGGAACCTTTAGCTGCCAGAATTTATTGTATTGGGCAATAAACTGCTGTGGTAGATACGGGATCAGATGAAAGTATCAGACAAGACTTCTTTTGTTTGGTGGAGGGCTGTCTGGTGGCTGAGACACTTTGGAGAGTGAGGCAGGAGGAGGTGGACTGAGAGAGTGCAGTGATGGATAGGTACTGTGGTGCTCCAACATGGTCGCAAAGCGCATAGCTCCCATTTCCGCTAGCCAGCTAACAGGAAACGTTCTCAAAACATTGGCTAACGTTCTCTAAAAGTTCTCAAAAACGTTCTTTAAGTTGTTAGTGGAGCATTTTAAAAACTTTGAAAACTCGTATACCCAAGCAATAATAGCTGGACATTTTTAACGCTTCTAGAATGGTCAAAATAACAATTGTAATGCTTTTGTTACTTAATGGAAACGTTAGCAAAATGTTCTTCCAACCTAAAACCTTGTTAGCTGGGTGACTTGAACCTACATCTCAGTGCAGTTGCACAACAGGCCGGAGTGCAGCCTACAAGGTCATCGGCTCTAACTAATGTTCTCTTAAATAATATTTCTTGTAAAAGCATGACATTTCCATTGTTAAAATACCTTCACCCATCCCAGCTTGATATACACAGATAACTTTAAGTCAGCCATTAAACTGATTTTGCAGAAAAGCTTAGAACCCTGACAAACAAGGTCACTATGAACTGTGTGAAGAGCCTTTAAAATTCTCCTGTGATTTTTCATGAAGGTGGGTAAATAAGACCCTTCGTTTTGGGGCAAACTAAGACTACATGGTACTCATACATTTCCACAGATTTGTTTCACAGTTGAACAGTTTCTGCATATGAGTCAAGTAATGGTTTTCAAGTTCCATTCTAAATTATTCATGGTGCACTGTGGCCAGGTCCTGTCTTATTTTCTCTTTTTGTGAGGTAAAAGCAGGTCAGTCCTAACAACAGAAGAGATTCTACCCAATTTTCTTTATAGTTCTGGTTATAAGCAGCGTCAAAGAAGCATGACAGGAAGTTCTGCATATTTTGAAACTGTGCTGTGCAAACCTGGCCCGTCTTGAATGATTGTGCAAGAAACAGTGAGATTTAGTCCTCCTGTGGGGATCACTAATCATTAAAGGGGCTTTTGGGGGGGCACGGATCTTCACTGACCACATCCTCTAAATAGAAGCTGTTTCACTCCCACACACACCTGAACACGCATTATGTGGATCCAAATACACACACACACACACACACACACACACACACACACACACACACTTATGTATTTCATAGACTTATGCTGTTTTATGCACAGCTAGTTATAAACAATATAACCTAACCCACACTCTAACCTTAAGCCCAACAGAAAACATTCTGCATTTTTACAATTAAAAACTTTATTTAAAAACTATTTTACAGGAGGTTTTGTTCCGATTTGTCAGATTTTGCTGACTTTTGGGTACAAATTTGTCTTCCATATATGTTTAAGTAAACTCACACACAGACACACACACATGCGTTTTTCTTCTTTTCCAGTACAAGTGCTGTCCTGGGAGGATGTGAGGAAGCGATCGCACATTTCCTGTTTCTTCCTCTCTCCTCCTTCCCAGCAGTTTCTTCCTTGTGCAAGAGAACAAAAGTCAGACAAAAACAAGAGTAAATTTGTCAGGTTGTCTTAAGACTACAGTGCAGACATTGGCTATTGGCTCTGGGGTGCAGTAGGGTGGGG
>JAZGTK010002266.1:0-32830 GCA_036877625.1 Ambastaia sidthimunki
AACAGACAAAAAGCAGGAGAGAGAGTTAGTGTTAACTCTGGTTGTGAAAACTATGAGAGACACTCAATACCAACAATAAATAAAAGGTTCTGTACAATTATGTACTTACAGATTCTGCACCCTGATTCACATTCCCTGCAAAAGTCTGTAGAATCAGCATAAATATTTAGCAGACCTGAGACTTTTATTAGTAGATGAAGGTTTACTTATACAATATAAATTAAATAAAGAGAAACACAGTTCAGTGGTCATTCCATAAAAATATTTGACCACAGAATGCCAAGATTAACCAATGAAATCCAAGAATTCCAGACAATTATTCCATCTTGTGTGAATATGGATTTATAACAGGTTTTACTTTAACCATCTGCTTCCCGGCTGCTCTCCAGCTTTACTCACTCGCTCTTTTACCTCAGAGAGACTGTAGAAGTGTGAGGTAGGTAACAGTACAGTAATGTAGGTTACAGAAAACACACACACACAGTCTTGAAGGCTAGTAGCTGTCCAGGCCACGTCCTTTTTGCCAGCTCAGAGTGTGTATATGCGTGTGTGGGCATTTGTGTATACCTACTTTTTCCCTTGGCCACCCCACCAGACGAGTTCAAACACACTGACTGTCAGAGCAAGACTTCCTGTCCTTCTGACTCATCTGTCCATCTTCACAGAGTAATGAAGCACTTTAGTACATTAAAGAACAAACATGTTTAGATCACTGTATGTTTTACTGCCTGAACATAAGTGTGGCAAACACAGTTTCTCCAAATTGAAACTTGTTGCTGTGGCAAGCAGAGAAACCACAAGTATTTCACCAGAAGTGAATCATGAGTAATTAGACAAGCCCTGTCATGTCATCTTAAATTTGATGAACTGTTTTTCATTTTCATCTGACAAATACACACATCATTATTCTGATAAAACGACACTTCATGATGGAGGTAGAAAAAGAAGATTTGAAGGGGAGGGGGCAGGAAAACAGCACAGAGATGATTGTGGTGGGGGTGTCATTTAAAAGCCTCATAAAAGAGAACAATTTTGCTGTGTGGAGAAACCGGGAGGGGGGAAAGCGAGGGGGAGGGTAAGCGGAAATGGCAGAGGGCTGTTTTTCTGTCTCTCTCAGCTGGAACAGTTTTAAGACACCGAAAAAACAGGAATGTTCCGTCCTTAACCCCAAAGTACAGTAATACGTCTCCTATGTGTGTTGTTCAGATATGAGAACAGTCACACACTGTCCTGTGTTACCTAATAAACTAAAAATTAGTTACTAATACTTAAAATAGAAAAATGTCAGTGAAATCATGTTAAAAAGGGATTTTATTTCATTTTCATTTCCAAAGTACAAAAAGTATAAAACAGGCAAAAATCTCATTCCCTTTACATTTACATTGTATCATTATAAATATAATTACCATTATCATTGTTAAAGCTAATTCAGAAACGATCAATACTGATACATGAAGCTCTGGTACAGAAACTCATAGCACCATTATTACTGTTCATAATGAAGCCTTTATTTTCTTCTGATCTTTTCTCACTGCACTGAAGAGCAAGAAAATGTCTTACAAAGACAGTCTCGCCCCCGGCCCAACTGTTACAGACACCTGATTTTAAAACCTGACAGTAAAGATCTGAAAGCTCATTTAACATAAGTCACATACGGCCTGTGTCCAGCAGGACTTAAAATGACAATTTACAAAAACATCTACACAAGGAGAACAATGCTAACAATAACCATAGATATAATAACAAACGCAGATCATTCATTAAATATTATTAACCAGAGTAAAATGTAACAGACGTTCAAACACAAGTATTTCACGTTGCTCCGCTCTGTAGGTGTTTTTAAAAACTGGCCTACTGCTGGAGCTGACTTCTCTCCCTGAACTCTGACCTTTAACCTTTCACCTACAGCAGGTCTCTAAAGTTCAGCCATACTTTGTGCACACACTGAAGTGGGTAAAAGTCCCTGTCTTTGGTCAATAAAGGGTGTAGGGAAGGTTTTGTCCCTCCTGTGACTCAATGACATCGGCACTTTAGAGATATCAGGAGGTTTTCATTGGATCTGTAAAGTGAAAGTAAGTTTATGACGTAAATTAAAACGAGATGAAGATGAATTTGTGTATAGAACATGTCAATCAAACAGCCGCCCGGCTGGAGTCGAGTTCAGTTCTGCAGAGGGAGATTTACAGAGAGGATGAAGGAGGGATTTTATATCAAAAGGAGGACGAAAATAAAAGTGCATTTCACTGAGCGAGTGTTAAACTTTAACCATGTAAATAAAGGAGGTTGGGGAGCATCTGAAGCTCTTGTATCTCCCTCTGATGTGGGTTTATTTAAAGGCAGAGAAGCACATGTAAATGATAAACATACAACGCACATCATTTCTTCCACTTCATCCTGGACCTGTAAAACAATCAGACTGTCTCTCCCATTCAACACCCCTCCCAAAGTCATCTACTCATATCCCACCTAATTCTCCTCCCCTCTCTTTCTCTTCCCTGTTCGTCTTTAAACCTTGTCGAGCAGGGAGCGCTGGAAGTAGAGGAGGCGTCGAGGAGTGCCGTGATGATGGAGGTACAGAAGAGCTCCTAAAGTGATCAGCACACAGGCCAGAAGAAAGAGAGGAATGACAATGGTTGTGACCCGTCCAGTGGCCCCGCCCTCTGACTCATCCACCTCAATGATTATCACTTCCTCATCGGTCCTGCTTCTTTTCTTAGGCTCCTCCCCTTCACAGCCCATCCAATCAGTAAGAACTGATTTTGGGAAGCCCGGCTCCACCTTCAGCTGTTGATTGTTGAACTTCCAGTACTTGTTGGCTTTGTAGAAGTACGTGAAAGCTGAAGAAAGAGCAAGATGATGATTCAGTACAAGAACTTTTAATATAATACATCCTCACTCTTATTAATAGTTATTAGAGTTTTAAAATATGTAATGTTCATATCTTGAGTTTTGATTGGTCAAATAAGCCATGGAAATTGCTTCCAGAATGTTTCCATTAAGTAGCTTAAAATGTTAAAAATATTATTTTAAGATTTCTAAGAAGGTTTTTAGATTGTATTAACATTGCTTGGTTATAGGAACATTATTTAAATTCTGTAATGTTTTTAAAACATTCCACTAACAACTTAAGAATAATATTTTTGATAATATATAATAATAATATTTACAAAAACCTTTGTGACAACCTTAAGAAAACTTGTTCTAAGAACGTTCTCTGTTAGCTGGGTACTCAATACACTCAAATGTTCCTGTACCTCCATCCTCACTCATGATGGCTCCTCTGATGTTATCCGGTACTCCTTTCCACACGCTAATGAGTTTGGGATAGTCTGGATCCACTGATCTGCTCTTCTCATTGAAACGATAATACCTGAGGACCACACAGAGTGAGGAGTGGAAGACCATAAAATAAAGAAGTTAACAAAAAACTGAAGAAAGTGTTTCTCATTGAATGATGCAAAACCTCATGAACTCATAATCAGACAGTGAGACATGTTAAGTGCCAGTTTCTTACTTCGTTCCTCTGAAGAAGTACGTGTTGCCAGTGGGTGTGTAGTAAACTGCTGCGTCCAGCTTGTCTTTAGGGAGGCCTGTGCCAAGTTCTTTGAAGGTTTTTGGATAACCGTCATCCATTTTGGCTTCGCTGAAGACCCAGTACTTATCACCTGGAGAGACAAGTTAGGAAAATTAACATCACTGCACTGTCTTCCATACGGATGAGGTGGAAATGCAGAAGGACAAACCTTTGAAGAAAACAAATTTCCCATCGGAACGTTCGTAGGCAGCGTTGATAGAGGGAGGAAGTCCTTTCCAGAAGTGTCCAATGGGCATGGGATACCCCTGCTGAGGTTTACCATCACGCAGTCTCCAGAACCACTTCTCCTGCGGAGGAGAAACAAGTGTATATATTAAAAACACAGCAGCCTAGAAGTCCCCTCCCATATATGTGTATGTGTTTGAGAATATTGAAATAAAAATGAAAATATTTCCATCATTTACTCATCCTCGTGTCATTCCAAACCTGTATGACTTTTTTTCTTCTGTTAAACACAAAAGAAGATATTTTGAGAAATGTTTTTTAGTGTTTTTGTGTCAATACAATGGAAGTCAATGGGTGCCGCTATTGTTTGATTACCAACATACTTTAAAGTATTTTCTTTTGTGTTCCTCAGAAACAAAAACGTCATACGGGTTGGAATGACATGAGGGCGAGAAAATGATGGAGAAATGTTCGGGTCAACTATCTTTGCATTCACTCCTGGCACACCTTGAAGACAAACATCTCTCCCCTCAGAAAAGCGATGGTGTCAAAGTGTCCCTCACATATGTCAGGACCAAATGAAGGCCGGTCTGGTCTGCGAGTGGGGGGGCGAGGTGCGGGGGGCTGAGGAGCTTCATCAGAACCAGCGCCTGCAGAAAGAGACGCAGGTCAGTATTGAAAAGCATTCATTTGATCCCTTTGAAAATAAATAATGAAACGCTAACAATTGTACTACTGTCAAATTTTTCCATCACATTTTTTTCAGAAAACTGACTACCATATATCTGCTGGATCCCTCGTCTGTCATCATCAGGCAGAACAAAGTTCTCAGTCTCCATCCACTGATAAAACGGAGCCATGATGGCAGACGGATCTCCTGAGTGTTCCAAACCAAGAGCGTGACCCAGCTCATGCACCGCTACCAGAAACACATCATTTCCTGAACGGGAGGAAGTGACACAATGAAATCACAGAATGACACACGAAACAAAGTGCAAAAAGAAAATGCAGCAAAATCCAGCAAAACAAAAATGGATTGCAGATTTAAAACTACGCCTGTGGTTTGTTCAGTCGATGAACACATTTCTGAATTCCCCTTTGTTTACCTCCCTGATCGACGTTGCCCGTTGTCCACGGCTCCGCTGCATCAAAATGGGTGTCACCTCCGATACCATGACCTGGGAAATAAGCGTGAGCCAGGAAGCCACCCTCTCCATCAAACGGGGTACTGTCTCCGTGAAATCCCTCAGCGAAAAACAGCATAATATCTGCAAACTTGTCCACCTTGTCTTTGATTTGATTGAATGGAATTTCACGGAACGTAAGTGGTGTCACGGCCTCCCAGACTTTAAACGCCTTCCTGATGGCCTCATGTGTGGCCTGTTCACCAACTTTAGGCGAGAAGTTCTGAATACTAGAAGAAGATGCAGAGACATTAATTATTTGCATACTCAGCTAACAATTTTAGGTTGTATGAGCATTTCCCTAACGTTTCCATTAAGTAACAAAATATTGAACTTTACTCAAACTTTAAGAAGGTTTTTAAACTGCTAAATACTGGTACAAAACGGTCATTTTTTAAAATAGAATGAGACGTCTGGTAATTCCTTCCACTTCTAAAAAAGAAGAAACAAACATTCCTGTTTTTATTTTTGGTGTGATAGTCTTTCCATTTCTATTAATGTTCCAAAGATCTGCTTTTTCCATTTCTGCAAAATCAAGGTCATTTACATTCTCAGAAGTACATTACATTACTTCTCTAAATACACACATTTTTTATCCCATAATCTCTCATTACACAAACACTTTTGCTGCATCTCTCTGATATAAGTGTCAGTTCATACCTGAAGGTGACCTCTCTTTTCTCCCATTTTAGGCCCTGGATGACGTAACGTTTCTTTCTCAGGTTGCTCTTCAGTTCAGAGCCGAATTTATCGGGAACGCCACATCTTGGCCGCTGCATCGCCCTGACAACATCACATCCATGTGACACATACCGTACGTCACCTCCTCAACATCAGGCGGTATGTAACACCACAGAGTTACATACCGCCTGTTATTTAAAAGATCACAATGAACATGACAGAGATGCAGTTCAGAGGTGAGTTAACTCACGTGAGTGTTTCCTGGTCCACGGATCCGGTCACAGTGAGGCCGTAGAACTTCTGCATGGCAGATATAGCGTCATTGATGGATTTAGGAGAGCGGATTGCCTGAGCCCGAACATCACCAGGGGGGAGATAACCGTACTGCTGGAGCCAAGCCTGAGCAGAACCAGTGCCACATTAACACAACACATCCTGTCCCAGCTCACATAAAACGTTCTCAGAACATTTTTATTACTTTATGGAAACATTAGGGATACGTTCTTACAACCTACAATTGTTAGCTCGGATTCTCCTCTTTAGTATTATAATGGAGTCAGATTTAGGATTGAATGTTTGTAGTGTGCACTGCTGACATGCTGTTTGTGTGACTTCAGTGAAATGAAGGTCGGCTGAATTATTTCACGTTTACACTCTGTCTCAAATGTCTCAGCGCAGCATCAAATCCTCATGACACACCGTCTGAATTTATAAAAGTCTAACTGAACACAAAACTGCCAGAATCAACACACATTAGTGAAGAAACACGGTGTAAACAAAAAAAGATGTGTGTGTGTGTTTATGAGCTGGTTAAACTCTTGTGGGTAAGTGTGTGTGTGTCTGGAAATCTTAAAAACTTAGGTTGTGTTTTAACGCAATTAACTGTGTGTCTGAAAGTTAATGACAACCTTGTCTTAATTTAACTTTCTGAATATACAAGTGTGTCTGTGTTTCCAACCTCCCCAAACTTTGAAGGAACAATTTGCAGAAAAACATGCCTTAGAATCTGACAAAACTGGTTTAGGAAAAATAGCTAATAAATAAACATTATTTACTCCAAAATGCTACAAAATCTCAAATGTCAAAACCATAACATAAATACAACATATAATAAAAACAACAGAATTCTAAAGTGTAAAGATTTGTGTTGTTGTGTTTAGCTAAATCCAACAAAACCTCCCTTGTGTCCTAAAATTAACAATAATAAATAAATACTTTTTAAATGCAATCAGAATGTTTGTTATAAAGTTTTCTTTCAGTTGCAGGATGAGGGTCAGTGTTGTTTGTTTATCTGGTTGTTGACGGTCGGCTGCGGTAAATGTGTGACATCATCATTTCACTGAAAGGTGTGTGACATCATCATTTCACTGAAAGGTGTGTGAGAGGCCTGAACACTGACTGACTGTGAATTAATGCAGTTTCTCTGCTCTCACTCTGTAACATTTACAAAAATAAACACAAGCAACATGAAAGAGGAAAAACAATCAAGAATTAAACTAATAAAATATATAGAGAGAGACATGTGGTTTTTATGTATCATCAAAGGGTTTCATCTTTATAAAGTTCTCTGGCTATTTTGTAAAACTCAGGGTTTTGTTTTCTCCTTTAACATCTTTTTTTTCCTGAATAGGTATTTTTTTCTGGAGATTCAGGATGACTGTGATACAGGTAAAGAGTTTCAGCTCGATATGAGAGCGAGTTACAGCAGGTGGGTGTGGCCTGAGTTCAAAGGTTTACAGGTTCAGAGTCACAGTGAGCTGAACCGGGTGAGTAAAAGCCTCATTTTAAGGATCAGACAGCCAGTGTCTCCATTCCAACCACAAAGAGTGTCAGCAAAAATTACAAGCAGTTTTTCAGTAATCCGTGTGCCCTCAGACCTCAAACTGCTTCTCTCCTTCCTGTCTTTCTCTTCTGACTCTTTTCTTTTGCAAAACCTTTAAGATGATTACTTACCTAACAGGGAATGTTCTCAGAATGTTGGCTAACATTCTCTAAAAGTTCTCTTAATGTTTTTAAAAACTTCTTGCAGTAACATTAGTACAACAGTTTTTTAACAATATATTGTGTATATATCAAAAATGTTATTAAGGTAGTTAGTGGAATGTTTTATCAACTTAATTAAATTATTTTTTTTTGTTTTAAAGCAATACCATTAATACAACGTCTAAAAAACTTTCAGTTTTAAACATTCCTGGAACTTTCAAAATAATATTTTTAATGTTGTTGTGACTTGAAATGAAACAAACTCAGAATTGTCACCTGGTTACCAGCACTCACACTACACTGGTGTTCACATTCTACTCTGTAAAATGGGGAGCAAACACTGAAAATAACCTCTCTGTTGTTTTATTAGCCTAGCAGCACTCCACTGAAATCCACCCAGAGGGCAATTTCACGGATCAGTATCCAGTAAATCACAGACTGCCTCACACTGCATCCACACTGTAGATTTTCCAGAGGAAGTGGTCTGCATGGGTCATATCGGTTGAGGATGTATAAATATGGACAATGTACTTTAGTGTAGTGTTAACCCGGTCAGCTCTGCTCCATTTTCGTTCTCTGAATCTTTTAATTCGTCCTCCTTCATAAGTGCTCTCTGTGTGTGGTGGTCCCGCTGTGGTGACGCACCCCATTTTGTAAAAACACTCCCTTAGTCATGGGGAAAAAGTTTCTCTCTCTCTCTGAAGGCCACTCTTCTCTCCTAAAAAGCACCAAGTCTCCTTTTACAACTGCCAGCAATCCCAGCATGCCCCACTGGCCTGGAACTCCCAGCAGTGGGTGTCAAAGATTCTATTTACAACCCTCTGCAGGTCTCTCTAACTGAGGAAGAGCGAGCACAGACAGGTAGCCTTTAATAAGTTTACTGAGTCTCAGTCTGTCTGGGGTAGCTGTGTAACACCCAAGGCCGAATCTGATATTATAAACAGGTCTGAAAACAGTTTTCTTTCCCGGGACCCTCAATAACAACTATTAACTCTGTGATAGTGACTGGTCTGTGGACATTTCTGAACCCTTGAGGATAAGCATATGCACAAGCTATGAGCTCACTGCCACAGCTGTCAGGAAGGTTAGCACCAAGCAAAACACACAACTCTGATTCTAAGCCAACATCCTCAAGATATTTTGCAACAGCTACTTCATGAATGATCATTTCTGAGAAACATTGTGTCATTGGTTTTGTGGTTTTGTAAGATAAAAACACATTCCTAATCGGGATAGGGAACTTGTTGTGTTTCTGGAAGGCTGTGCACAGTTACAGCCTTACCCCAGCTAGTTCTCGGAATGTTCTGTAAAAGTTCTCTAAAAGTTATCAAAAATGTTCTTGCAGTAATGTTAGTAGAACATATATATATCCAAAACATTATTAAGTTGTTGGTGGAATGTTTTAAAAACATTACAGAGTAGCATTCCTATAACCAAGACATAATATTAATATCTAAATATTAAATAATATTTAAAGTCTAAAAATCTGGAGATTTTGAACATTCCTTGATTATCCCAAAAATAATTTTTTAATGTTTTTGATACTTAATGGAAACAATTTGGAAATGTTCCCCTAACCTAAAATTGTTAGCTGGGACACAGTTAAAACTCTCTGCTGTTCTAAACTTCAAATAGTTTCTCTGCAGAAAGAATTGATGTCAAACTTTCCAGACTATGAAAAAAACTGCATTTATGATTTTTACAGCTGATCTGCTCCTGCTAAGGTATTAGAGAGAGAAAGACTACAACTATAGAGAGTAAAAAAGATGTTACACAAGTATAGAAAACAAACCCTAGGTGAGAATTCTAAAGATTTCAATACATTATAAACTGTAGAAAGAAAGAAAAGTGGAAAGAGGGCAGAGGTGAGTTTGAGCTTGACAGAAAGACTGAGTCAGTCATTCCCTCTGATCTGTGCCAAAGGAAAAATCTGAAAGTTTTAGACATTAGCGCCTGAGTCTCACTGAGAATCTGTATGTGTAGATTCAGATCACTGACCCATTTTACTGAACACCAGAACCAACACCAGAACCAACACCAGGACAACAGCCCTCAACGCCACTGAGCATCAAACAACCCACTTCAACAATCACACAAACCTCCTTTTTTTCCTTTTAGTACAAAGTTTACTAGCAATCAGCAGAAACAGTAAACATCAGTAAACAGAAATTATACTTAATGTATAATCCTTATATTAGAAGTTTTAGAAGATTCAGCAGTTTGGAACATCTGCAAAGCTACTTAAACAAATCCATCATCTCTCAGCTGAAGTTTGGGGGGTTTTGGGGGGGTTGTGGCACAACACCCAGCTGTTTTCCATAAAGCTGAATTGCTTTTTTCTTTCTTCATTATTTAAATCAACCGCACCTGTGACAACAGCAAAACTGCAGAGCTGTCGTCTGAATGGTGGTTAAACCTGGTGATTCATAATAACAGAAATATATTTGGTTCATAACAAAACTAAAAGGTTTCTTAAGATAAACACTGAACAAAAACCACTGTGTGGGGTTAAAATAAAACAGATTTGTCTGTACTGGTGATGACCTAAGACCTAAGTCAGTAACTTCTGCAAAAACTACACAAATAATATAGTATAATAAACAAACCGGAGGTATGAGTATTACCATTATGCTGGGTGTCTGTAATTTAAACTTCCCTTCTTATCACACGAGTTCAGCTAAAGAATGTTAGTCTTTGAAAACCTTAGAAATCTTTGTTAAAATCTGCATAGCTGAATCTTTTCCACACCGGTCTTCATCTCTCAACCATCTCAGAAATGTGAAGGAGTGCAGAAGAATGGAATGAAGACACAAAACTAAACAGTTATTTAAAGGTTTTAAATGCTCTCTGATGTTGTTTTCTTTATTTCAGGCTTTCAAGAGTTCCTGGCTTGAGTTTGTGACAGAGACGCCAAAACATCCTAAAAAATAGTCACTGGTTCTTTGCTCTTTAGTTATGTATCTACCACATATATCTAAAACATCCGGCTGTTTAGACTTGAGATGCATGGAATCTCAAGCTAACACACACATAGAATCCAGCTAACACAGAACATTCTCAGAACGTTAGCTAACATTTTCTAAAAGTTCTGTCAAAGTTATTCAAAGAACAGTCTTGCAGTAACGTTAGTTGAACATTCTTAATATATCATATATTAAAATGTTATATTTGAGTTGTTAGTGGAACGTTTTAAAACGTTACAGAATTAAAAAGGTTTAAAAAACGTTTTCATAACCAGGCAATAATGTTAATACAACGTCTAAAAACTGAAAATCTTGGACGTTCCTAGAATATTCAAAATAACATTTTTAACGCTTTTATAACGTTCCAACAACCTAAAATTGTTAGTTGGCATTAGTTTTATCACACATAACTAACAGTCTGGTTAAATAAAACTCTACAAACCTGGACTTTTATGATATTTTGTTTCACACAGACATTTGGGGTCTACAAAGAAACAGCTTGTGACATCTTATCTGTACAGTTTGTGCATCTGTGTTCAGATACACAAAGACGGGCAGGCAGACACACACACATACACACACAATATTAACAGAACAGTGTTATTTTTACCTCTGGTTTCACAGTTTTGTCGCTTGTCTCACTTTGCACCAGAGAAGCGCCCGCGAGGACGAGCGTCAGCAGCCGCGGTAACATTCCTGCGCAAAATGACACACGCAAAAACACGCAAAACTTTCTCCTGTAACTCTGAACTTTTGCGGCAGATGATCCTGCGTCAAACCATTTCAATGGTGACAAAATAATCCTTAGAATTTGCACCGTTAGTTTTTTCCGAAATGCAAAAGAATAAATGCAACCAAACGTCTTAATATTAAAAATGTCTTTAAAAAATGCAGCTAAAGGTTTTGGACTAACACAGGAAAATACACTCAGAAAGTTATCTTATCAAACACTGCATTAGTGAATTATACTTCTCTCAGATCTGCTCTATTCAGTTGTTTCTCATCCTGCATTGACTTTTTCTTTTGTTCTCATGTGATCCACAGACAGTCTGTGTCAGATGGAGACGTGGTTGTTTCGTCCCCTGCGGTCATCTGCACAGACCATCATACTGTGGGAGGAGCTAAAACTACACGAGCTGTTTCCCAGAACTGCAGGTATGTAAAATAAAATCATCTGGGACTTTTTGCATCTTTAAATTATTTTGTTTCAACGCTTCCGACCAACAAATGAAATGTATATATAAGAGTGTCCTGTCAAGAAGTTAAGATCTCTACATCATTTCCATTGTTAAAAGTGGTAATAAGAAAACTGATGAATGACTAGCTGTGACCAGGGTTAAGACCCAAGATTTAAGTTTACTTAAAATGTACTAGCAATAGCAAGCTAGTTTTGTTTTAAAGTTCATAAAATTCCGCTCTTCAAACAAAGGGACGTATAGTTTGATGGGACATCCTGTGCTTAGTTACTGCCATCAGTATGTGAAAAGACTTAATAACCATCTTAACAAAAACGTTTCTGAAATAATCTTCTATCCCGCAGATGAAACGTCCCGTGAGCACGTGGAGTATAAAGCGCTGCTTGATGACATCTAGTGCCGAGTGCGCGCATTACAAGCACAAGACGTGCGTAATACGTCACTGAAACGTGCGTGGGCGGCGCCTACGTAACAGACTTCGCGGAAGTGACAGAGAGCGAATGTCAACAAGAAAGACGGAGAAAAGGTAAATAAAGTCCCTGAATACTGCGCGTTAAAACAACACAGTCTGATTACAGATCGTTTATCTGTCGACAGCACGTGCTGTTGTGAAGTAAAGAAACTCAGGTGGGCGTTAAATAGCTCCAGTCAGGCGAGCGAGAAAGGCTGTTAGTTGAGTCGGAAACGAAACTTTCTGAACAACGCGTCAGTTTTGGAGCTGGTCGTCCGGCCTGCTGGTGACTGTTCACGGCTCTCTTAAAAGACATTTTCCACGTTAAAGTATGAAATGTCGCTAAATAGTTTGATTTCCGTATATAAACATCGCGGTGGTCGCAGTTGCGTCACTGTTGGTGGGAGCGCGAGACAGGAAACTGTTCGCTCGAGACGGTCTGCTCTGAAAGTTTATGTGTTTTTATAGTAATTTGCTATTTTAAAATCGGATTCGTCGCCTCGAGTACCTCAGCTGACAGTTTTAGGTTGTAAGAACGTTTACTCTAACGTTTCCATTAAGTAACAAAAACGTTTAGATGTTCTTTGAATGTTCTAGGAACGTCTAGTCAAAACGTCTAGATTTTGGCGTTGTATTAAGGTTATTTCTGAGTTATGAGAATGTTTTTGTTACATTAATGCTGTGTTTTTTAAACTTTTGTCCTTTGTCTTTCCAGCTAAACGACACGTCGGTGACGATGACGCCTGTAATGGTGTTGAGCTGATCTACAGATGATATGAATTAAATAAACTGTGTTTTAATTCGTTTTTATGAGACTGTCATTGGTGTTAGAATGTCTGTCTCCCACAGTCTTTCTGTTTTTGCTCTTTTGGTTTTATCAGGTGAGATATGTTCATGTTTATATGGTCTATATGTTTATATGGGCCTGACTGAATGAAAGTTTAACTAAAGTTTAAGTTCAGTCAAGGTAACACGCTGTAGGTTAATTGAAGTTTAGTGTTGATCAAGAACTAACTGTTGTTTTTCCTGTAGTCATTTACACATGGTGATGAATAACAATCATTTTTTTAAATAATGTTTGTTGTGTTTTTTTCTCCCACAGTTCCCAGCACTCTGGAGCTGGCCTTCAGTACTGGTAAGACAGAACCAGACACTCAATACTTATATTTCTATTTGCTTCTCAGTAGAAACACTTTATCCACATTCAATACCGCATTATAAAACAAAACTTGATTGAAATAGTCATTGAGCAAACAAACTGAAAACTGAAAGCAACAGTTACGTGATGTCACCCTGTTACAATGTCACATTATGATGTCATTTATTGGTGTCTCCACCCCCAAAGTCCTGTTTTTTCCTTGTTGGTTATTTCCTTATTTTTCTTGTTGGTACAGGTGTCTGTTTTATATTTTATTGTGCACTTTAGTTGTACAATAAACTAAGTTGTTTTCATTTTTTCCTCTGTAAGGTTTCAATAAGGTGTTAATAAATTTGTAGTGTTTATTATACGTTAATTGCAGACTGTTTTACGTACATTTATCTTTAACAGAACTTGAACTTTTAAACAACTTTAGTAAATCAAGGATCCAGTTATTATAAAAAAGTGTGACTGAAGATAACAGATTGAAACATTGCTTAATTTATATTTGACTTAATCACGTTTGCTTTTACAATCTGTTTCAGCTCATTGTGATCATACACCCAAAATCCTACAAAACAGACAAGGAGAGATTCACAGCTCCGCCCATCACTCCTGGTCGCCCCGCCCACTCAACTGCAGTTGGCTGATAACCTCAGCAGTTGGGGAGCGTGTCATTATCAGGTGCCAACAGTCTCGTCTTTCATTGGTGGATTTTTATTCTCTTTGATATACCAGAATAATTAAACACACAATAAATTATTTCTGTGTATTTTACGATGTTTTGCAGATGTTAACAATTTGCTTTGATCCTTTTGTTGTAATAACGTTCTTTCAATGATCTGTCGTTTCTATTGCCTCTCTCTCTTTAGTTTCTCTCAGTTTAGCATGAAGTGCGGGCGGGAGTGGGTGTCCGTCGCTCCCCTCACTGGCAGGCCTGTTAAATTCTGTGGTTCTCAGCTTCCAGCACCATTTGAGTTGACCGGAGGAAACGTAACTGTGACGCATCACTTCTTCCCTCATTTTTACCCCATATCAGGGTTCTACCTTTCCTATATTAAAGGTACGGTGGAACAGTTACGGTTCTTGTTCTGTCGCAGACGTTATTATGACTAAATTCTTTATTTCTCGCATTGCATTTTTATAAATGCACTGTAAAAAATAATGTCACATTTTCACATTACTTTATCTCATCAAAATAAGTTAAGCAATTTCAACTTGTCTTTATAAGTTACGACAACTCAACATCAGTCAAAATGTAAAATTCTGATTTGATTAAAGTTGAAAAAGGCAACAAAAAGTTTTACAGTGTATATATGTCTTTTTTACATAAGTTTAGCTGTGTTAAACTGTCTCTTCCTGTTCTCCAGACTCAGGTCCCTGTTTCCCGGGAGAGTTTGAATGCTACAGTGAGCGTTGTCTCCCGTCGTCATGGCGATGTAATGGACGTGTTGAATGTCTTGGCATGGGGGATGAACTGGGGTCTGATGAGGACGGATGTGATGACATCACACCTGTTCCTCAAGAAGATGATGTAAATAATTTCCATTCCACTGATTTCACCACCCTGCCTGTCTTGTTAGCCAACACAGACATTCCAGAACCTAAAGAACTGGACTTTCCTTTGTTGCCCCAAGGAGGGCCGTGTGGGGGATACTTGAATGCATTTTACGGGTCATTTATTCCCCCTGTACTAACGGGACCACCGTTGGAGTGTGTGTGGACCGTTGACCCACAGGATTCCAGACCACTCAAGCTAGAACTTCAGCAAGTGTACCTCGGTCCCGGAGACACGATCATAATCACAGACCAGCCCCACGGCACCGGCAACACCATTAAAACTGTGAGTTATCTATCTGTAAACATGTGTCTGTTATGGTATGTTTAGTTTATTTAGTGTTTTCTCTTTTCCAACCAGAGAGTTTGTAACCATTGTGGCTCTTAAGGCAAAATGTTAAACAATTGACAATCAGATACTGGTGCTGAATTAACACTACTGGTATATTGTGACACTCCTTTCTCATTGGCTGTTACAGATCAACTATGTGTCCAATAGCAAAGCGGTAGAGGTGGAAACCCACACTGGCTTCCTTTCCCTGATCTACCATACGCTGCCTGGGTCAGAGGGGCGGGGCTTCAACGCAACCTATCGCATCGCAGATTATTGCTTTCCGTGGGAGGGGCTTTGTGGAGGATCAATGGGAGGCTGTTACACTCAGAAGCAGCGTTGTGACGGCCACTGGGACTGTCCTGAAACGGGCCTGGATGAGGTGGCGTGCGGGGGCTGCCCGGCAGGGCACTTCCTGTGTGGGGTGGGCGGGATGCAGAAATCCGTACACCAGCTGAGCCGACCGGTCTGCTTCTCCATCCACGAGCGCTGCAACTACCAGCTGAACTGTGCGGACGGAAGCGACGAGAGGGAATGTACCATCTGTCAACACGGGACGTTCCATTGTGACAGTGACAGGTGTGTATGCACATGTATGGAGTGGTTATGATGAGTTGTGTTTAAACCTGCTAATCTTAACTTGTTTGCACAGGTGTGTGTTTGAGAGCTGGCGCTGTGACGGGCAGGTGGACTGTAAGGACGGCACAGATGAGCTTAACTGCACTGTGACTCTGCCCCGAAAGGTCATAACTGCAGCTACGGTTGGCAGCTTAGTTTGTGGCCTTCTGCTGGTCATTGCAATGGGTTGCACCTGCAAACTGTACTCGCTGCGCACTCGAGAGTACAGGTGAACCAGTACACCTCATACCGGTGGATGAGATTGTTCAGCGATATGTTTTTACCGTGTTAGTTGCATTTCAATGCATTTTGTTCCCGCAGCTTGTTTGCGCCAATCACACGACAGGAAGCAGAACTGATCCAGCAGCAGGCCCCGCCCTCTTATGGTCAGCTGATCGCTCAGGGCATCATTCCTCCAGTGGAAGACTTCCCTACTGAAAACCCCAATGAGGTACAATCTCTCCCTGAAGCCTCTTTATATTTCATGAGGGAACCGTTATTGGTCATATTTGATCATATTTGTTAATATTTTATTTGCAGTTCTGATCTTGTGTGTAGTGTAAATAATTGTCCCCTTGAAAAAATATTTGATTATTTATTGATAATTTTCTAAAGAACTACTATATTTGTTTTACTTTGGTCTGTAAATGTGCTGTTGTATGCATGTATTAATCACAGTTCTTGTTATTTCTGTAGGCTGTCTCTCTTTCTCTGAGAGGAATATTACAGCTTCTCAGACAGGACAACACCTCTCCCCGGAGAAGACGCAGGCCGCGGTTTGTTCGCAGAGCTGTCCGTCGCCTGCGAAGGTGGGGCTTAATTCCCCGATCCGCCCCCAGGTCAACTCAGACCACAGCTTCTGCCTCTCAACAGACGGATGCTGCCGCCTCCGGTTCTGATCCCGGTCACTCAAGTCCTGGAGTTTCCTCAGGGACAGCAGAAGCTGCAAGTCAACCTCTGCCTCAAAAACTCTGTTTATCCCAGCAGACAGAAACAGCACAGCAACAAGCAGAGGCCCCTCCTCCTCCTTTCACCCCGCCTCCTCCCCCTGTCCAGCCAATCAATACTCATGAAACACAACCGGCACCGCCTACAACTGCCCCGCCCTGCAGCCCCTCTCTGACATCACTCTTCCACACGCTGGGGCGGAGCATCTCGCGTTTCAGGCCGTCCTCGTCCGCTGCCTCTCTTCCATTATCTGCATCCCCCTCGTTTTCCTCCTCTTCCTCAGAAGATGAAGTGCTGCTGATTCCTCTGTCTGATGACACAGTCTCTGAAGATGATGTGCCAATGCTGACATGAAACCACTTTTCTGTTTTGTCTTTCTGGTTTAGTTTTTCCTCCACAGTTTCTCGCTCTTCCTGCCTTTCAGCGCATGTTTGCTTCTTGTGCTTGGTGCCTTATCTTGTTTTAATACATCTGTTTTCCTGACGTAAAGTATTGAGTTGTGTGTGAATGAGTCAGTGTGTCTAAATATTTGACAAGCGTGTGTGTGTGTGCGCGAGCAGGACTGTGTGAGAGCCAAACTTTCAAAAATGTCCCCACAAATTTAGTGAAACATGTCAAAATCCAACTTACAAAGACATTTTTGGTGATTCTTACTAGTATAAAAATACACAAAAATATTTTTTAAATCTAGTTTCAACAGGTTTGTGTGATGGTTAGGAAGTAGAAAATATCATTAGGCAGGTATGAGATGTGCTCACTAATGTGGTAATGTGTGTGTTTGTGATGGTTGTGCACTAATGACTGTTTTATAAATATATAGTAGAATAAACATTTGCACAAAGAATCCACCTTTAGCTGGCTTAGGAAATGTTTCTGTGTTTGATCTTTTGCCGTGAAACCCGTTACAGATCTGCCAACATTAGGATTGCTAGCGTTAGCATTGCTTTATCTTCTACACACTTCATTTGGGATGGTTGTGTTTGCCTCGTATCGCTACAGGCAACATACTGTCATGTGTGTGTTACTAACAAGTGCCTTAGATTGAGCTTCCTGGATATCTGTCTGGTGACTGTGTATGTGCTTGCATGTAGAGCCAAACACACCTGCACAAATGTTTACACCTAGAACTCACTCTCGCTATGTAAATGATGGTGCATGGCAACTGTGGCAATAATTTAATAACAAAGAACCATGTGTGTGTGTGAGGGTGGGAGAGAGAGAACAAGCTGCAAGTTATTAATCAGTTGAGACAATCTCTCTGGGCTCACACCTTCATGGGCACCACCCACCTGAATGACATCACGATGACATCATATCTTAAGTCTTTCCAAATGAAAAATACAGATTTCATACTTCAACTTTCTGGGTATCTTTGTAAACGGATGACCGGTTGTAGTGCCATATCTTTAGTCACATGATTTCTGCCTCTGTTATGATCTCACTTCACTCCTGTTACTGTCGATGGTTGTTTTTACATGTATTTTTTTAATGCTGAGATGTTGAACTGTCATCTACTGAATGGTGATTGCAAAAGAAAGAGGTGGAAGGGAATAATCGTAGATGTGTCGATGATAGTAAAATGAATTTCACTGTATATATTTGCTAAACCAGCAGGAAAATCCACACAGATTAAAATTATTTGCACTTTTACATTTCTCTGGTGTGTTTTTTTTTTGCCTGTTTAAATTTTCGATGTGTTTAAGTTTCTTAATTTGTTTGCCACTTGCAAAGGTCTCTGCATCATCTTCATGTTTAGATAATTCTGTAAGTTGAAAGAATAGTATATTAAAAACTCTCAGAGATTTAGATATAGCTTAGATTTGTCATGGCAACCAGTACAGGTGAAAGGTGACGTTTCCTCTTCAGGTTGAAACAAAAGCAATGTGTCAGTAATTGTATTGAAACAATGAGGTGAATGTTCTGTTAGCACTTCAAAGCTTGTGAAGACTTTCTTTACATCCTGAGGGGGTGAAACACACAAACACTGCAGAACAGAAGCAGGATCATGAAAACTGCGCTGGTAAGAACATTTTAAACCCTGTGTGTTTAATCAGAAAAGGGCATTTTGTCTTATTTTAACATGAATCTTTTAAATGTGCTTTGGATGTTTTTGTAGAAGATTGTTTAATTTATGTTTACTTTTAATGTCATATTGTGAAAAAAGTATCAAGAGGAAAACAAAGTCTGAATTGACATGCAATCTCATAATTGTTTCTAACCTATATTGAATGTTTATAATTATTTATAAAGCATTCACAAAATTTTGACAAGAAGGAAAATTTCAACTTTAGTGTGTAATATTTAGGTTTCAGCTTCAATGTGGACATGAATGTTTGTCTTTCTGTTATTTTGATGTTTTGCTAGATGATGGCTTTTCTGCATTGTGTTTGTATTGGTGTATTACTGTTGCCGTGGTGTCCATGTACCTGTGGGTCGTGCATCTTTGACACAGTTCAGAGATCAGTCCATGTTGTGTCACCACCGATTAAACTACAGAAACCGGTTGTCACTGCATCAGAGGAGAATCCAACACCTGAACGTTCTGAACCTCAGAGATCTAAAAGAGCAACCAGAGACGTTGGGTCCGATTTACAACCAATCAGAATCAAGACCTGGATTCCAAGCGCAAGCCCCGCCCCCTCAGAGTGGGAGAGAGAGAGACTAATGGCAGCAGTTAATGAGGCTGTGGGTCAAGTGTCCAGTTTACTGTCAGGTTTGTGACTCTTGAGTTTTGATTTCATGGTAATTTATAAAAAATCTTGCCTTTAAAATCTGACAGCAACTTTATTCAGCTGGGACAATCTGGTATGATAACTTATTCAGTCTTCTATGAAACAGTAGAAATGTCTACAGGTTTTAAGATACTGTGTAAAACTGCTCTGTGTTTGTTCACAGTGCGAGGTGTTCCAGACAGACTACTGCTGACCCGAGATATCAACAAATACTGCAAGTTCATCTGGAGAAACAGCAGCTCTCTCAACTATATGAAGTGTGATTTACATGTTCTCTGCTTTAAACATTTCACATCATTTCATTGACATTTCATAACAGATATGATTAATTCTGCACTCCAGAATTCATTTAAATTAGTTAATCAGTATTGATCTCCACAGATGTGGCAGAGCCAATGAGATCTACAGATCTGAGAACTGTCTCGATGTGACTGTAAGTCTCAACAGACTTTATAATATTGCCCATGATATTGTCATATTTCAGTGCTTCCTGCTTTTGATTGACAGATACCAGATGAGCATCTGAATGGCTGTTCTGTTTATCCGCATCCAGATCAGCCAATCCCGAGAGAGCTGAGACCAGAAGGGGCGGGAGTTCCTGACACAGACTTCCTGCTTTATGTGTTTATTCACAGCACTGATAAATGTCGAGCAGAGGTTAAGAACGTTATTTTTAATACACACCTCTGATCTCAGATCAGTCAGCTTTTCTCTTCTAAAGCTGGAGTTTTATAAGATGTTTTATGATGTCTGTGACCTCACGTGCTCTGTTCTCAGTCCAGTGTGTTGGCTTATTCAGCTCACTGTCAGACAGACTCTGCAGGACGACCTCTAGCTGGGCTCATGGTCATCTGCAGAGAACAGCTCACAGTGGAAAAATACTCCCACCATCACATTGTGCAGGTGACAGGAAGTGTGTGTTAGAGAACAGAGATACAAACAAGATTAGGGTGTAAGAATGTTTCTGTAACATTTCCATTATGTAATAAAAATGTTACAAACTTCATTTTGAAAGTTTTAGGAACCTTCAAAACGTCCATTATTTTAGGTATCGTATTAATGCTATTACTTTAAAAGAATGCTTTTCAAAATTTCAAACGTTCCACTAACTACTTAAGAATAGTGCTTTGATATATATATATTACGCTAGAATAAAGTTACTAACATTACTGCAAGAACTTTTGAGAACTTTTTGAGAATGTTAGCTAATGTTCAGAGAATGTTATCTGGGATGCTGAGATGTGTGTCTGGTTAACTCTTTGTCATCTTTGTTGTTGTTGTACAGACTGTCCTTCACGAGCTCTTTCATGTGTTGGGCTTCAGTAAAGATCTCTACAGCAGATGGATGGATTGTTCCTCTCTCTCAGCTCAGAGTCAGTAACACGGCTGCATCTTCTCTACAACTGCTGTGTGTTTAACTGTGTGTGATGTCGATGTTTTGTTACAGTATTCAGGATGTATGTTGGCTAACATTCTCTAAAAGTTCTTTCAAAGTTATCAAAAAAGTTCTTGCAGTAACATTATGTCTCATATGTATTAAAAATGTTATTATTGTTAGTGGAACGTTTTAAAAATGTTACAATAATTAAATAATGTTAATGCATGTCTAAAAATCTGGATGTTTTGAATGTTCCTAGAACGTTTTTGTTACTTAATGTTAATGTGTATTGTTGTCTTGGCAGTCTTGTATTGTGTTGTACATTGTTTGTGATTGTTGTGTTTTGTTATCAAGCTGGTGTGAAGTGTTGGTCTCATGGTCATGTGACCAGCACAGATGAGACGGGACAGGCTAGACTTTATACACCTGCTGTGAGCAGAACAATGCAGAAACATCTCAACTCCACACACACTGACCTCGGAGCTCCTCTGGAGAACATGGTGACCACAACACAAATCTCTTCTGTCTGAACCCTAACAGAGGAATTCATGAGATATTAACATTCAGAGCCTCATTTTTGAACATGTTTTCAGGATGCTGGTTCTGATGGTGTCTCATCTCATTGGGAGGCTCGTGTGCTGCAGGGTTCCATCATGACAGCTTCACTGGTGGAACCGTCTCTGGTTCGGATCGATCCGTTCACACTCGCTGCTCTTCAGGACACAGGCTGGTATTCAGTCAACCTCAGCCGAGCTCAGAGTCTGGTGTGGGGAGAGGGTAAGACATCCTCAGCTGAGCCCAGAATCAGCAAATCACAGTCAGACAGTTCAGAGACAACCCAGTCAATAAGGAACGTTGGCTAACGTTCTCTAAAAGTTCTTTCAAACTTATCAGAAACGTTCTTGTTTTTGTTATTGAATGGAAACGTTAGGGAAATGTTTCTACAACCTAAAATTAGCTGGGGAGTTGTCTTGTTTTTTTTTTCTTGTTATTCATCAGAAGTTTATGTCCACTCAGTGAAATGAAAGTTGTACGTTTACATACATGAAGGTAAATATTAAAGTTTGTATTGAACTGTTTGTGTTTGGTGCAGGTGAGGGTGATCAGTTTGGGACTCTCTCCACCTGTCACAATTCTTCAGCCTTCTTTTGCACAGGCAGGTAAGAATCTGAGAAAGGTTTTTATTGTTATTTAAAAGTTTTATTTGTAGTTAAACGTGTTGTTAACCAGTCGTCATGTAATGTCTGACTGTAGCGGATTGGGGTGTCATTACCTTCACCTCCACAAGGGGGAGTGTCTCACTGATCAGTACCTGGACGGCTGCTTCATCTTTAAACCTCTGGCCACTGCTGTAAGACTTCAGTTCTCTGCTTTCTGTTTTTATTATCTTAACAAAATAAAATCTGATGGTTATTACAGTGTGATTTGTGTTCATCAGAGCGAGTGCTGGATAGAGGAGAAAGAGAGCAACAGTGGACAGGTGAGCGGTGAGATCTTTGGATCGGACAGCCGCTGTTTCATCTCCAACCTCACCAGAAAGGTGCTGCACGGACTCTCGCTTACATACAATTCATTTTTATAGATGTTTTATTATGATTGTCTCTAACAATGTTACAGTTGTCTGTTTATTAGACTCCTTCATCTGTCAGTGGGTCAGTAGCAGGTTATTGTTACAGACACAGGTGCACAGGAGTAAACAGGTATCAGATCCAGGTGAAGGCTTCTGATTGGCTGGACTGTCCAGCAGGAAGGAGCATTGAGGTGTGTCAGAAACACACGTGTTATTTCTGAACATTTAACATTTTAAACCTTATTTAAGCGCTGCAGACTAAATGACCTGTTAAAATCACTTCATTTTCCCTTAACTTTACAGGTACCTGGTTATCAGGGCCTAATTTTCTGCCCAGACAAGAGATTATGTAAATATCCTGATTTAACTCCTCCCACCGTACGGCAAACATCACGCCCTAATTCTGTGACACCCAGTGAACGGTTTGTCTTTAGTTTTACTCATATTTATTTTTTGCTATATAGTGTTTTTATTTGCCTCGTAATAAATCAGTAGCTGTGAGGGTATTATGTCTTTATTTCAGAGCTCATGATGTCACAGAAGATGGCGCTCATCCCAGACTGACCTTTGACCTCACCTCCGTTTCCTCTGTGGCTAGAGCAGAGATCTACTCAGCAGTGGTGTTGAGTCTCACGGCTGCTGTGTCTCTGCTGTCTTCTGCAGCATTAGTTTACTGCAGGTGCACCTCAGACAGGGTCAGAGTTCATGTGGCTAGTCAGGGTCCCTGCAGGCAACCTAACACATCAGCCAGACCTGCTGATTAGACCCAATGTGGACACAAATGTTATATATGTTTACATACAGCACACACACACAAACCTGATATCTGGTGGTTGTGTGTATTACTGCTGCACTGAATTGTTTTGTAACAGTTTTCATTTACAGTGTGCAATAAATGCTGTATTTATTTGTGGTTACAGTGTTGTGAGCCGGTGTTATTGTTGATAGTTTGTATTATATGCAGAATATGTATCGCTAGTACAGTGTTTGTATGATTCATTTATTTTCACAACACAAATGAAATACATGGAATAATATTCAGATTTTAAAACATGTAAAAGATGCAAATCAGAGTTAAATCAGAGTTTAATTAAAGAATGTTTCATTTCTTTTAACACTTCATTTATATTTGCTGAAATGACAACTTTAATCACGATAAACTTCAATAAATGAAGATGAAGAATGTGAATAATAAAAAAACAGAGTGTAAATGATTAAAACTATACTAGTATTATGATAGGAATGTAATGTAACTGTTTTTCAGAGCAAGACTGCATTGCATGTGAAAGCATTAAAACTCTGGTCTTTAAATACACGCTGTAAAACAGAATAATTCAGTCAAATACAGTAACGGAAATCTATAGCATATTGTAGAATTGATTGGTAACACTATGATGGTCCTTTCAAGATTTTGGGTTGATTCAAAGAAAGTGAAAAGAAAGACAAATTATAGAAATTATCTGTAACACAAGTTACAAAATATAAGACATAAAACAGTAGCAAAGTATCTGAACATGAGACTAAAACAAATTTGTATGAAATGAAAACTTCTCTTTTGCTGGAATGTCAGATCATTTAAAGATGCAATCTGTAAATTTAGCCTCTATCGTCATCTCTGTTTGAAACATAAAATTGCAGGTTACTTTACATCCTTTTTTATGCATGTTAAAGTCAAATGAAGCCAAACTGACCAATTTCCTGTGAAATCAGACCCGACAGCTTAAATGATAAATCATTATAATAAACTCACTGCTGTGAATCAGGGTAAAATAAGGAGATTGTATTAAAAACTGATCTGTCATGTACTTGTTGTGTTTAAAAGTTATGGACTGCAGCTTTAAAGATGAATGTAAAAAAGTGCGGAATAACAATGTCCCTGGGAACTTGTGCAGTTTTCCAGACAGTAGCAATACCAACATTTGATACCGTTGCTTTAGGCTTTAATACAGCATCTGGGAAAACCATTTGAATTCAAAAGGTGTGTGAGGTGTGTGAATATGCATATATGTGCATCTGTCTTCAGATCAGAGACAAAAACAAAATGACCCTTGCATGGATTAGGCATAATCTGGGCTGGTCTGGACGCAGTTAGAGCTCACTGGCCTGATCTAATCATTATTTCCAAACACAGTGTTGAGTTGTTGGGTCACCCTGATGAAGGTGGTCCGACGACTCAGCTCTTTCAGTTTAGCTGCACCCACGTACGTACAAGTGGAACGAACCCCACCCAGCACATCTTTCACAGTCACCTCCACGGGCCCTTTGTAGAGCACTTCAACCGTCTTACCCTCAGACGCCCTGAGCACACAAAAATGACCAAGTTAATCAACACAAAAATTTGTCTTTAGACCCCAAAACACTGTAATTTTGTCTTTTTGTGAATTAAACTGGCCATCAAAGCTGGTTTTCTGGCCACTTTTGTTTTATAATCTCACTCAAGTGCTGTAACTACAAACGGCGGGATAAATAATCGACATGTTCCGGCAGTGACTGTTCACCTGTACTCCGCCACACCTCCCGCGTGCCTCTTCATGGCCGTATCTGAGCTCATGCCGTAGAACAGCTTGTACTTCTTGCCGTTCTTCTCGATGATGTCACCGCCGCTCTCAGAGTGACCCGCCAGCATCCCTCCCAGCATCACAAAGTCAGCACCCGCACCTGTCAATCACACAGATTAGCCAATCAAATGCAAGCTAGTATGGGCGTTTACGTGCATGATCTTATGCAGATGATGCTTAAACGTTCACATTGTGGAAGGTCATGTAAAGCCCTGTGTTCTTTTATTAGGGTGAAATAATATTAAGGCAGATTTGCTTAGAATTAAAATGCAGTTTATTTAATGTGCACATATATGTTTATGTTTTGAACTTTATGAACACATGCTTTTGTTAGATTTAGAAAGGGAGGGTTTTGTTGCAGATCTAAACACACTCAATGTATCCCACACACCTGTTATGATCTTAACATTTTCCTGGCAGAACTCACAAAATTCTTCTTCTATGGTATGATTATAAAGCAGCGTTAGACTCACCGAATGCCTTGGAGACATCACCCGGACACGTACATCCCCCATCCTACACAACAACAATTTTACTATTGATTTCAAATGTGTCTCATATATGACAAGAGCAAACACATGCACACAGAAAGGGTCTCACAGATATGATGTGTCCCCCCAGACCATGTGCTGCATCAGCACACTCAATAACTGCACTCAGCTGAGGATAACCCACACCTGTCTTCTTACGGGTGGTGCACACAGAGCCTACACACACACACACACGAGAAAAACCCTCTAACATGAGCAAACATGTGACAAAATTCTAGCATATGATTTTTAAAACATGTGACACTGGTATGATGACATCACCTGGTCCAATGCCCACTTTGATGATGTCAGCACCAGCAAGAATCAGTTCCTCCACCATCTCTCCGGTGACCACATTGCCAGCCTACAAACATGAATGATCTTATCAAATATCAGGGCAGTTCCTAAAGCTATTGCCATCTCTGTTTCAAACGTAACATTGAGACAATGTTCAACTCAAACATATCTGTTGTTTTTGACTGATAACTGACCATGATAGTGTGTGTGGGAAACTTCTCCCTCACGTCTTTCACAAAGTGGACAAAGTGTTCAGAGTAGCCATTGGCTACATCCACACAGATGTATTGAAGCTGAGGTACAGCAGCCAGAATGGCCCCCAGTTTTTCAAAATCCCCCTCACTCGTACCCGAGCTGACTGCCACACTCTGAAGACAGGGAGAAAAACAAGACACATTACATGTGTAAAAGCGAGACTGAGTAAGACCAGCAAAGAAAAACAGCATAAGAATTGCTCACCTGTAAACATTCTGGGTTTTTAGCTCCAAACTCCTTCCAGTCATCCACAGAGTAATGTTTATGAATAGCTGTGAAGAGAGTAAACTGAAAAAAACATTGGCAATCATTAGTACCAAGAACACAGTGTGAACGGATTCCTAGACCCAAAAGTGACTGAACCAAGTGACCAAAACTCTTCAACACTTCATGTAAATATTTCACATTACACAAAACTTAAATTCAAGCTGAGTGCTGGTACACAATGCCAATAACATACAAAAAGTACCTTTTCAACTTATTATTCATACACCTATTGATGAATAGGTGTTAATATTTCTGCTTGTTAATATTTCTGCTGTACATTTTGTATGTTATGCAGAGACAAAACCTGTCCTGTCACACCTGATGTAAAGCTTTCGCCATTTCAAAAGTTCCCACAGTGTCCATGTTGGCAGCTATGATGGGAATCCCACGATAACTGCTCTTCGAATTCCTGAATGTGAAACTGCGCATGAGGTCCACCTGAGACAGAACAGTGTGTGATTGTTTCCCTAACGTTTCCATTAAATAACAAAAACATTAAAAATGTTATTTTGAAAATTCTAGGAACGTTCAAAACGTCCAGTTTTAAGATGTTGTTAATGTTACTGTAACACTTTTAAAACATTTCACTAACTTAAGAATAACATTCTGGATATATATATAATATATAATGTTAAAAAAAGGTATACTAATGTTACTGCAAGAATGTTTTTGATATTATTGAGATAACTTTTTAGAGAACATTAGCCAACGTTCTGAGGATGTTTCCTGTTAGCTGGGTGAATAGATAGTGAATAGATATCTTTTCAGATGAGGGCTGTATGTGAAGATAAAGGCTGACAAACCTCACTGCGGGATTTGAGAGTGCTGCGTTTGGGACGCAAAAGTACATCTTTAAAGTCAAGTTTGATGTCATTCTCAATACGCGGCATGTTTGCTGAAGAAAATGTCCTCGAGACTCCAACCGTATCTCACTGTCTGTAAAAACACAAGATAAGACACAGAAAAACATCACTGACACACTTATGGCTGTTCTGAGTGTGGGACAGAATATTACCATAAATTTGTTTGACAACTGTCAATATAAATATCTAAAAAATTGTAAGAATATATAAATGATTTTGCAATTGCAGATAGAATAGGACACAAATATATAATAAATAAATAACACAAAACTTATACATGTGCACATCTGGTTGTGTTCTGCACATGTTCTGGTATCAGATAATCTAAGGCACAGAGTCATTGTTGCTGTTTGATGCACAAACTTGTGCCTTAACACAAAATGTATTTGTTGTCCATTAAAACACAAATCTATATATGCGTCCTGTGTATATTTCACTAAATACAAAATGATCGTACCTTCCACTTCAGTCGTTCCTGTTTCAGGGGCTGGATGACAGAATGAAGCCGGTTTCCGGGGGTCGTGTATTGGGCGGATGTTTACGGCAGTCAGCGGTTGTAGTTCAAACCCTGAAGACCCGCCGCTGAAATCAACTTCTAACGCCTCACCAAAAACTACAAACTACTGTCGCAAAAACTGTCGCATATTTTTTCGCGAGTTTTATCACAACGGAGACATTTTGTTTAGTATTTGTATGTTATTTAGAGAACAATAATTAAATATACAACAATTTCTTCATTTAACTATTAAGTACTACATTTTTGTTAACAAACGCTGTTATTTTGCACATGCCCACCGGAACCGTTCGTGAAGACGCGCAAACGGTAGGAATTATTTTTCAGTGACGCAGGAAGTTCAAGTGCGGTTTGGAAATTGTGGGAATAAATTATTATAGGTGCCTGAATTTCCTCCGCCACCAATTGGTTGTATTTACAGACAGTTTCAGCGCATGTGTTTGTAGAACAGCGGAAGTCATCATGCTGATTAAAGTCAAGGTAAGACGAGAGCAAAAACAGCTGCTTTATTATTTCCTGCTAAATATCAGTTCAGTTAAATCATTTCTCATCTCGTTGAAAAACAACACACACTGCATGTCTCTTCATATTTTCATAAATAATATGTTGTCATTAATATGTCATAAATATAAGTGATTATAAATGATGATGATGCATCATTTCTACATGAATAATTCTCGCCTGCTCTGTTTTTTTAAGACACTCACTGGCAAGGAAATCGAGATAGACATTGAACCCACAGACAAGGTGAAATATAACCATTAACATCACACAACAAATGTCAAAACCTTTAAATCAGTAACACTGTGTAAATATACAGACCAGACTGTGAGATATTGAAGAAAAATGTGATTTGCTTTAAGATAATGCTTTACATTTGCAAACTCTATTTAACTCTATTTTATAATAAAAAAAACAATTTAAAACAGAACATATAACCAACCCAGGTTTTACATTCCTTTCTGAAAATAAAGCTTCATTATAAATAGTATCTCTGCTGTCTGTGTCGGTCTAAAATTGATTACTTTATAAAGTATTAAAATCATTTAGTTAATGTAAATCATTATGTTATGCACGTTTTCTATATATTGTTCAGCCCTGTTACATTCATGAATTACATGGTTTACGTGGTTTGATTGGAAGTTGTGTGTCTTCAGGTGGAGAGAATAAAGGAGAGGGTGGAGGAGAAGGAGGGAATCCCACCCCAGCAACAGAGACTCATCTACAGCGGAAAACAAATGTAACGCACCACAAAAACACATTCTGGTGTTGTTTAAATGTGACAATGCTATTCCAAACACTTCCCAGTTCCTCATTCCCATCTTTCCCATTCAGGAATGATGAGAAAACAGCAGCAGACTACAAGATTCAGGGGGGCTCAGTGTTGCATCTAGTACTTGCATTAAGAGGAGGACGGACCCAGCAGCATCTCAGCAGCCTCTTCTCAGCAGTGTGACCATCAGGCCATAGACACCCAGGCAGTGTGCCATCATTTCCTCATGTCATTCCAAACCTGTGTGAACCAAACAACAGTGTCAGCCACTGACTTCCATTGTATGAACACAAAACCACTGAGACATTTCTCAAAATGTCTTCTTTTGTGTTTTACAGGTCATGTAGGTTTGGAATGACACGAGGGCGAGTAAATGACGGGAAGAATTTTCATTTTGGGGTCAACTATCCCTTTAATGCCATTTCCCTTTACTTTGTAAGCATGACTGTTCTGTTTTTGGTACGTTTATGAAGATTGTTAGACATATGGTAAACGGATGTACCAGTTTGTCAATAAAAAGGGATGCTGAGCATGTTGCTTATCCTTTAATAATTCACAAGATGTAATGATTGTCATGTTGTGAATAAATCACCCACCTGAAAACTGAGGTTAAAGTCATATTGCATTTGTAAACAGATGTGACAACAGTAAAAGGAGTTAGTAGTCTCCTGTTCTCCTGTTTAATTCTTGCTTTCTACAGGAAGGGGGCGCTGTGGTATTGTTTTATAGGATGCCTGCAGAGAATAAACGGGTGTGTTTTGGTTCAGCATATAGATTTATTTGTTGTTTTTTAAATATATACATTTGAAACAAATACAAAACATATAAGAATAATGAAAACTCTGGTAGAAACCGTTCCCCCCAGTAATGTGTGAGCAGTGTTTTAAGCATCATGATATCTTTATAATCTTAGACTGTATTTGAATATGAATTATGTAAAGTAATTCAATTACAGTTGTGTATCATTGTGACATTAACAATCATTTGCTACTGATGGTAACATTCTTACATCATTTTACAGAGATTTCATTGACTGACTTTCAGTGTCTCTGGTTCAGAAGTGTTTGTGGGCACAGATGGATGTGAAGGCAGCAGTTGCGTCTTCTATATAAAATCGTGTTTGTGTTTAGAATTGATACTGAGGTGCAGTTCAGAAGCAGCTTTAGACAACCAACAACACTTTCAATGCCACACAAAGATCAAAGTCTGGGCAAGTCACTCATCTCATCATCTGAACAGCAGAGGAACTAAAAAGCTGTTCATTGTGTTGTGGGAAGGTTATAGATTTCATCTGATACAGTAACTCAGGAATGTTGGGGGAACAAGCTCATGCAAAATTGATGTGAATTAAAAAAACACTACTGAAAAAAACTATTGGCATTTAATTCTAGTCTCTTGTATTGCTCCTACATCATTAATACATCAATATTACACACATTTTTACACAACGCCATTTTTTCTTTTTCCACTTATTTCCACGCTGTTCTGCAATAGTGGATCTGCACTTGAATACAAACTTCTGAAATGAATAAGGTGTTAACTCAGGGTTAGAAATGCTAAACACAGCATTAAAATAAATGTACTTTCAAAACACTCTTTACAATAGCCTCTTTAGGTTTTTGTTGAACACTTTATCTTTAACAATAATACCATTAACAACAACTTCATACAGTTTCACATAAAGTTTTAAGGCAAATAAAACAGTTTAAATTGTATTAGTACCAGATTAACCTGGTTAAAAACTACCCTGAACCACAACTGGTTCTTAGCCTTGAATATATAATTTATAAAGACATCCCAGAGTTAGCAGAGCAGAAAATAATATAAAAAATCACATAAATGAAAAGAACATTTTGTCGTGATGAAATACAAAGAAAACGGATTTGGCTTGTAAAAATGTTTATAGAGTCATGAAATAAAAAAAGAGAAAAATGAGAAATAAAGGGGAGTGAGAGGGGTAAGAATTAAACCATTAGAATGAACTTCATAATAAATAAATAAATAAAACAAATCCTGCCATAAAGGTGAAGCCACGTTTTAGGCATTTTAATGATAAACTGGTTGAACTGTAATGTTGTAATTCCAGAATTCAAATTCCTAGATAACCATCCCGATGTTTCTTATAAAACAGAACGGTTCAGAAATGTTAAAATGTGTGAAATGTATTTATATACATTCTGTAGTTTTTGAGCTTCATTTCATCAGACGTTGTAATGTTGTTATTCTGTTGCACAGCTGATGAAGGAGGAAGCGGTTGCTAAGATACGAGCATCTAGAGAGAACAGAAGATCTGATGCTGCTACATCAGAAGCACATGCTGTGTGTCTGTTCGTTACTCTCTGCTGATCTTACCACTGCATCCCCTCCAGTCCCCCCTCAAACAAACCAACTTACCCCTTCACAAGAGAAACCAGGAAAGACCTAAACAATCAAACATAGAGGTATGTGAACATCTGAGTTTGATTTTTAGTGTCAGTAAGACCGTCTGCATGTGTCTGAGTGAATGAGTGTCTATGTGTCTGTTTAGCAGTCAGCTGGTTTCTGTCTCTCTCCATCTTCTCCTGACATTGAAGCTACTTGTTCCTTTAGCTTCATTTTTTCCTCCAGATCCTCATTCTTTTTCTCTTCTGCTGGATAAACCACCACACACAACTTCTGACCCAGGTATGTCATCTTATCTGCAAACACAAAACAGACAGAATCTCAATATGTGTCTGCACTAATTACAATGTTTTTATGTTATAATGTTTCTATTAACTTTTAAAATAACAGTGTTGTTATTTAATGGAAACGTTTAGGTAACAATCTTACAGCCTAAAATCGTTAGCTGGGCTTTCACTTACCAACAAATGAATCAAAACACTTGGGCTTGTTGTCCCAGTACACACCCAAGAAATAAACAGGGACACCAGTGAGCATGATGGCCAAACCGATGCCACACACCACAGGCTCCGAGTACAGCGAGAAAATCAACAGGAAGGCCCAAAACAGCAGGTAGATGACTGGCCACACCAGACTGATCTGTGAACAGTGGATAACAGTCATAAAATAACAGTTAGAAGCAAATTATTATTATTATGGTTCACAGAAAGAATATAGCAATAGAATACATTTACTAAACCCACATGGGTAGTTATCAATAACAGGTCAATGAACTACTGAGGTTGCTGGATAAACACTTTTTTTTCAACATATGGTCTGTAGAATAGTGCTTTTATACAGTGGTGATTAAATTGAAGCTTTTCAATATAACACATTTGATACTGAGTGTTCAGTTATTCACTGTTTATCATCTATAAAAACGTACTTTAATTGGTCGGTGCATGTTTGGTTGTTTAATCCGCAGCACAATCTGCCCGGCAACAGTGACACCATAGAAGAGGTAGTTGATGAAGCCCACATAGTTGATAAGTGTGTACATGTCACTGGTGCAGAGCATCAGAAGAGTGGAGATACACTGCAGGAGAAAAAAACAACTGCATTTCAATCACCTACAGAAACAGCCCTTAAACAATATATCCACAATTATGTATCTATACATGAATATATCACTAATATAGCGTAATGAAGACCAATGTTAAGAGGGAGACTGCTGTCAAACAAACGATACAAAGAGAAATTCAGTCAAGTTGAAGGAAATATTGCAAGAAGATATACAGAAGCCCTTTAGGAGGTAGAAGGATGTATAGTATGATATAGGGGGTATATACTGTATGATATATGATTTATATAGTGTATTAGTGTATATGAAGTATATAGTGTATGTACTGTATGATATATGAG
>JAZGTK010002267.1:0-10711 GCA_036877625.1 Ambastaia sidthimunki
AGAGAAGACTCACCCATAATGATTTGTACCAGGTCTCATAAATCTTAGCAATGGCCCTGACTCAACAACATCCACTAAAAAAATCATTGGACTCCAAAACAGAACAAATTAAGAGAAAGTGGTTAAATTATTATAATAAATTACCTAAGGGATGAAACAATAGCGATAAAGAAGAGAATTTCGGGTATGCCATACAGAGAGCCAACCACAACACCTCTGCCTGCTCAATTTATAACACAGGCTTTATAATCTGCCTGCACAGCTGCTAACAATGATTGCTGGGTCCGTCTGATTGGTGCAAAAAAGGGGCGTGTCTGGAGTGACTGGAATTTGATCAGGTCTCCAATCACTCGCCACCAACTTCTAAAGTACGACTTAAACTGATCCAGAATCAGACAACCACGTAACAATCATGTAATTGTAATCTGATGAATAACTGCTGCCATGGTCAATAAATGTAATACTTGTAAATGGAAGCAAATATGTCCTTAAATAAAATTCAGTTTAGAACCTGTGTATTATTATTATTATTATTAATTTTTCAAGTTCGACAAGGTGTCTTATTGTATGGTGATATGTACGGGAATCTAAAAGCCTGCACACTTTACACATTTGACCTCGCAATGCTGAGAAGCAGAAAGAAAGGGAATTGCTTATATCAGCTATATTGTAGAAGCAGTACTTTAAATGCACAAATCTCATATGAGAATATGGACTGTAGTTAACAGACGTTTTCAATCAATAAGACTAAGTGCAGTGTAGACCACTGGCATATTTGTTTCATATGTAGGCTCTGTATGGTTTGAAAGCTTTTTAATAGTTTTAGTCTCTGGTCAGACCTTCTTAACTGGCCATCAGTTGCCGGTTGCCCCCATGTCACAAAACTGGTGGAGCTGTAAGGCATAAACACACCACACATAAGCTTTGAAGCAACATACCGTATGTTCTTTATGCTATGTAAACTAGAACAATATTCTCAATTCTCTAAAGAATGTGCCATTAAGGCCAGACCTGTCAGGATAGTTCCTCAAACATTAACTCATAGGGAAAATTCCTGATGGATGAGGCTGAGATATGCTCCACTCGTGTCCACTGGGAATATCTTCATTCCTTCTTTATTCTCCTCACTTCCATGCACTCAGGGGAATATAGTGGTAAGGGAAAGATCCTCTGCTGTTCCCAGCACATTAGCTCTGATCAAATGGCTGCACACATTTCCCATGATGCTCTCTGTGACTTCTACCCTCAACAGAATATGTGCATTACAGGCTGTGCATTGTGAACATACTGTATGTTTTTAAACATTCTTACTAAGGCTGAGGTTTAATAACAGCTGCAGATGATCATTTATCCATTGAGATTTTTGGCGGGGGTGTTACATAGAACCAGATGAAGGATCTTCATGCTGTTTTAAAATGCAGTTTTAATTATTTTAATATCATATCTTCATTAAAAAGGTGTTGTGGAACCTTGACTTGCAAGGACAGGCAGAAGGTAAAAAACAAATTTCTGATGTCTGTTTGTATCATTAATATTTATTAGAAGGCAGCGAGAGCAAAAGTATAGACAGCAGCAAAAAAGTTTATTAAAGTACACACTTTACATCAGGCTGGTAATGTAATTAGCCCTGGGTGAATATGGTCTCCTTTACATTACCTTAACTTGCTCTGGGCTGCGGGTGGAATCAGAGTCCAGGAACAAGGCCCTGGCAACCCTTACTCATAAATAATGTTCTACTCATCTTCTCCAGGTCTTCTGCTGATCAAACACTCTGAGACACAGTGAGCGCAGTGTAAAATATGGGGGCGTACTTCTGGTGTTTGCAAGATTTTCAGCTCTGCGGGAAAAACTTGGGAGATGCTGAATAGACACATAAATGCAGTTATGCTTCTGACACCAAACAATTCTGCTGAGAGTCAAGTATATTTTTTTAACAACTACACTGTAGGTCTTTATGCATCTGTAAATGTTAAAGGGATAGTTTGCACAAAAATTCTCAAAGCTATAAGGTAATGTATGAGTATGTACAACCAAAGTATGAGGTTTTTGTTTCTGAAGAACACAAACGAAGATGTTTTGAAGTACGTTGGTAACCAAACAACAGTGGCACCCATTGCTTTCATTGTAAGAGCACGAAGACATTTCTCAAAAAATCTTCTTTTGTGTTCCACAGAAGGATAAAAGTATGCTTGAAACTACATGTGGGTAAACAAATTATGGAAAAATTTTGGTGAACTATTGTGTTAATCTTTAGCTTAGTTTGTTTTGTACTGTGTGTAATTGATAGCAAAAGCAGAGGATGACAGGAAATGAGTAAAAAAGCCAAGGGCGTGGTGCAGACCAGATCATACCTCAGTATGTCTGTGCCATCTGCTAGGCCACAGCTCTAACTTGAGTTTTTATGTGGCATATAATGTAATATTCATCCTAAATCCTGTGCATTACATGCAGCATCATGCCATCCTGATATCCAGACTCTTTCAAATTTGAGCTCTCTCTGATGTAGGTTTAATGTCAGGTCACACCTATATAGATACCTATATGTCAATGTAAAGACAGCTACATATGAAGGCTGTAAACAATGAGTCACTAGAGCTTTAGAATTCATATTGCACTCAAGTGAGCAATCATCCCACCATTCCTCATCCACTGTAGGAACATGCAGGTGAAAATATGCTTAAAAAAAGTGTTTACAGTCATATCAGATGATGCAACAAGTGGCATAGCTCAAAGCCAATGCATTCAAATGCAGAATTACAGGTTACAACATGAAAACCTTTTGATGCATCTAGTGGAAGATGAATCTCTGCATTTCTAAGAACAAGCAGCATGTCATGTTTTTTCATTACTTATCATAGCACTTCTGGAAATGCCATATAAATTAGTAATTTGTTAAAACATATTGACTGGAAAACATATAGAATAAAGAATCTCAGTTTTGTGAGGTTTTATTTTCTTAAAAAACTATATTGTTTATAGTCATATAAAATTGTGATTTTTGCTGGTTATAGAAGGGATACTGGAAAACATTTTTTTGAGCAGCATTATGGGAAAAATGTACTGACACGTGCAAAAACCCTTACTGATACAGTACATTAGGGATTCATAGTACATATAACAGCAACAATCTCATTCTTTTGTGTTTATTTGACAGTATTTGTTCGGTGGTTAGTAAGTTATGAAATGTCTCAGGAAGTGACAGTGTTGAGCTATAAATAAGTCCTCATTTAGGGCAATGTGTAGTAATTGCAAACGCTCCCACATATCCGTGTATTAATTGTTCTATTTTTAACATGTATCAATGACAATTTCCTTTTTTTCCTGTACCTAATCAGACATTAGAAATGAAACAGACCCAGTCCCTGCTGTGCATAATCACATTCTATTATTTGTCTTGTGCTGTTAGCGCACCTTTTTATTTTGTATCTGTTTCATGCTTTTTCTGCTGTTAAATAAAAAAAATTCACTAAACTTTTAAACTGCCCTCTGTTTGACAATGTAACAAAAACTACATGTTATTCAATATTCATGGCCCCTTTCGATTCAGCTCAGCCCTTCACCAGCATTGCCACAAAACATTGTTTTTCTTCCATTACTTACAATGTGCAAGATATTCCTAGATATTTCTGTAGCATTCAGTACAGTCTGTGTTCACACGCACTGCTACTGAAAAATGTCCCTTGTGTAATCAGACTGTGTATAATGCTGGTGTTTTACTTGAAGTATTACAGCAGGTGAAAAATGATGGTCAGAAGAAGTGAAGAATGAGGGTCTGTATGGATAGAAAATAGAAAGACTGAAAAAGACATATCCCACAGGAAATGAAAGGAAGGCAATACAGAGTATTAAAAGTGTTAAAAGTATATAGAGATTATTACTTAAAGGGATAGTGTACCCAAAAATTAAAGCCCTGTTATAAACAAATAAAAAAGGGGCAAAGCAGAAAATAAAGACTTTCAGCAAACAAAAACAAAATCTTTATTAAAGGTAAAATCAAGAAGTGCAATAGGTGCTTTTTTAATAACTTCACAAGCCCAGCAAATTCACAGTTTCCATGCAAAGCACAATGAACAATTGAAAGGGTAGAAAGAAAAGGGCTGTAAAAGAAAAAGTGGGAAATAGAAGATGGTAAAAGCAAACATCTTGAGGAAACCTTCAGACCTAAGTCAAGATAAGACAGAGATACAGAGGGACAAGGAGAAAGGATCTATAGGAGCACAAATCACAGCAGAGTGGGATACTGTTATGCCCTCAACTCTCTGTAATCCGAGATCACAGCAATCTGATAACGTCTGCCCCTCTCATTCAAGATTAACAATAAACCTCGACAATCCAACAGTCCCTCCCACATACCTATCAAGCATGCTTTCTTCTCTTGTGGGTGGCCAACCAGAACGTAGCCACGAGTCAGTGCATTCATTACATGATAAATACTGAGAATAATTGACACCAATCTCTGTTTAAATGCCAATTAAGCGAAATATATTTGCTCTCTGAAGCATGTCACAAAGTTATCTCTGTAATATGGGAATTAACTCTATTGTACAATTGAAACTTGAGTATCTTGTTAGCATAAAACTATATACACATAAATGTAGCTATATGCAGTAAAATGGTTTGTTAAAATAACAGAAAGATCTATAGTGTAAAAAATACAGTGGCAATTTGTTATCAGTAGATTATCACATTAATCTAGTACAATAAGTAATAAAACTATTTTTAACTTAAACAGTAATATCAAAAATAACATTTAAACAAATGCAATGATTTGCAATGATCTTTTAACATAATATTTACTGTATATGGTACTGTATGATGAAATTGTTTTTGTCCAGTAGTATATTGCCTAATGTAGTTTCTCCATAGCGTAAAAGGCAAATATATTTAACATATGAAGGCTGAACGAGAAAAATATTCGGTGCACACATTTATCATTAAAACCCTCTTCTAATTATCGATTTTCAAGCTGGTTTTATTCGCTGCGGAAAAGCTTACTATGACACCGCAATGATGTGTGACTGATGAGCGCTTTATGTTGATTAAAATGTGAATGAATCTGTAATTTCGTCTGCAATTTATTTCTGCATCTCAAAAGTGCCACTCAGTACATACAACAGTGTTGCTCTACACAGTTCTCACAGCTGTGGGCAATTATGCTCTGGAGCACCGGGGCCGTCGTGCTCTCATCTGTGTTCATCAGCTCGCTGAATTTTCAGGAAAAAACTGCTGATGTGAAGCAGTGTGTAAACAAGGTTTCCCCTTATATTTATGCTAAGGTAGGTCATAGAGCAGAAAGATTTACAACAATGCTGCCTCTAATTTTCATTTATACTGCGCAGAACCTAATTCTACTGGGCAGACCCTTTGGCCACCTAAGCAGATTTAAATATGAATGCTGCAAGAAAGTGACACATGAAGTGAATAACACTGAGTATATCATTACAATGGCACCTGCACAGAGGTGGGATAAATTAGGCAGGAAGTGAACAGTCAGTTCTTAAATTTCATGGGTTATAACAGGAAAAATGGGCTCGCAAAAAGATCAGAGTGACTTTGAAAAGTGTAAATAGTGTCGGAACTTTGCCAAAATGGCAAGTCTTGTGGAGTGCTCACAGTATGAAGTGGTTAGTACCTACTAAAAAGGAAGGACAATCGGTGAACCGTCCACCAGGGTCATGGGCGCCCAAGGCTCATTAATGCATGTGGGGAGCGAAGGTTAACCTGTTGGTCTGATCACGCAGAAAAGAAACTATAGCTTCAAATTCCTAAAACGAAATACATAAAAATAAAACTTAATGTTGCCCATGATAGAAAGATTTCAAAGTCATACATTGACTGAATGTGTCACGGTTGATGCTGTCTGAACAGAAAGTCATCATAATTGTTAAACACAGAGCTATTGAGGGCCTGGATTTGCCTTTGATAACATTAGGTGTCCTGAATTAAAATACTCCCCTGCATAGTAAACAGATTTAATAATAAGATTCATCATCCAGGTGATCACGCTGAGAGTTTCTCCAGACTGTCAGAACTTTCAGTAACTCGCACCCTTACAAAGCAGCCATCAGAGAAGTGCTTCCAAAGAGAGATCCCTCTGCACTTATTAAAACAGACCCCTGAAGAACAGCATAATAACTTCCCCGCATTACTGAGGCAGACAACAGCGGTGACACTAACAACCACCGGCCCTGCACATGTAGATAGCTGTCGAGTCACTGTCGCATTCAAAACTGCAGCAAGCGATTCGATTTATGCATTTTACAGTTCATTATGCATGAGTGGAGTGAACTGGAACACTTATGCAAAGCAGAAACCCATCTGAGACAAGTAGATGGCAAAATGCAGAAATGCTGCCGGGTTTAAAAGCTATTTTAACTGAAGGGTTCTGACAAATACATCAAGGATATTAGCTCCCACTCAATGTTTACTTAGCATGCTTCTTTAATGTGTGCATGGGAAGCTGTTAATTATGCCGCATTGTGTACTCTGGTGGTCTGAGCTTTCGAAATGTATAAAATATGAGTAGTATATATATCACAGTCTATATAATATGACAGATTTACTATACAGTGTACAACATTTTAGCGCATTCACTAGCCACTCACAATTTAAATGAAGTCACTGTCATTCATATACATTGTGCCTCAACAACACTCTGCTCTGTGTGGTGCAATTAACTTTAATGGAAAAGCACAATTGATAAGTATGCGGTATATATAGCAGTAGATGATACATCAAAGAAAGCTTGTGATGTTTCTTATCTCTGCTTCTTGTTTAATCTTTTGTCTCTAATTGTAATTCCATTGTAGCAACGCTTTTATCCAAAACGACTTATAGTGCATTCAGGGTATACAACATTATGTGTGTTCCATGACAATCAAACTCATGACCTTTGGGCTGCTAACGCAATATAACAATTATATTAAATCACTTTTTATACCAATGTATTTTTGTTTTGTAGCTAAACTTTAACCGAACACATCAACAATACATCAAGCTCACAGCTAATTGGTTCAGGAGCGTAAACATTCCAAGAACGTTACACGCAGCTTCCAGTGCTCAGACAATGCTCAGACTGCTGCAGCATCAACCGAGTTCGGTGTGGACAGTGTCAGCGAATCAGGTGTTAAAATAAGACAGACAGACCAGTGCAAATACATGTCATTATTAGCAGGCCCATTTCATTCTTTGTAATTTAGCCCTTAATCCCTGAGAGGCACCACAATTCACATCAGCTCTTTTTGGCTGCAAGCATTTCTCAAAACTACATATAAAAAAAACACTCTGTTCCTTTGTTTCAAGTCTCTACTCCTCAGCGGGCATCACCCAGTTGTTATGGTTGTCGTAAATACATCTGACATTTTTGTCAGACAGTCCTTGAGGGCAGCTAAGGATGAAGGGGCCTGATGACATTTATGGTAATAAACAAGGTAGTGAACTGATGCCATTGATCCGATCTCTGGCTTCCTGTTTGTTGACTATGCATCTGCTTTTGAAGTGAAAAGATAGATAAAAAAAGCACAGCTGAGTTAATAAAGATACAACAACAGACCCAGGCTGTCAGGGCTGCTGTTCCAAATATAAGAGGAAGACAAAGGAACGTTATTTTCCTATCAAACTAAAAAGGGATAGGGGGTGTTGTCTCCATATTGGACAGGGAACATGAAAGTCTGATACATTCTTGACCTGCTTGCCATTACCTGTTGTCTCTTTCCTGCAGATCCATTCGAACAAGGGTGAGGGAATTATTGCACTATTTAAGCATTCCATTGAGTACCAAATGGTTTAATTTTTCAATATTGGAAGAAGGATTAGCATTGCTTGAGACATCGGTCATTTACTTATACCAATCAAATTAAACTCAAATAAAACTCAAATTAACTCTAAATCTTAAATTTCAAACAGGCTAGTTTTATACAGAATGAGAAAGTTTGAAGATATTGTATATTCTCAGGTCAACAAAAGTTCTTCTGTATGTAAAAGTTGACAATGTTGTAAATTGCATAGTTTAACAGTATGTACATAAAGGCAAAATGTAACTTTGCAGAGAATTATATGGACTACCTGGTTGCAGCAGCCATTTTCGATATTTAATATTTCCTTATGTCAATCAAGGTATGCATTTTAATAATTGTGATCTTGGCCCTGAAACAAACATGATTTTGGGCTTGCTAGTGTCTTGCACTAGCAGTCTAAAGCTAAAGAAACAACTTAGTGTAATTTTGTTTATTTCATTAAGAAATATTATTAAATTAAAATTAAAATTTTGGTTTGCAAAGAGAAAAATGATTGTGGAAAATGTATTTTACGCTAAATGTAAATCACACATTTTTGTATTTTTGTCATAATGACTTTTGATTAATATTTTGATTAATATAATGGTTTATAATGTGAAATGACCTTACAGCACCATTATGCCGGACATGTCAACTTCACACATGATAGTAGCTAGCAGTCCACAGGCTTTTTAATTTTTTTTATACAAACACTTTTGCCAGTCTATTTTTTCATGGACAAGTATTTTATATTCTTCAAAAAGAAGCAGTCGATAGGGGTTAACCTCGGTTACTTTTTTCCAAAGGGAATAGGTGAACTTGGCCAACTTCAAAACCAAACTTCAAACACAGAAAAAGAGCTCCTTTATATCAAATAAGAACTGCAGTCTCTCAGTTTAGAGTTACCTTAATATAACTCTACCGCACCAACACATGCAACCATCACCCACCGTCAACTTGTCAATCAAGGTGTACCAAAGAGTGAAACTGACCACATGCTGGAAATTCTAAGAGACTTTCCAGCAAGAGTTTATCTCCATTAGCACAATCTCGGAAATTCCTTAACCAACCATCATTGTTATAACTAGAGGCTGCAAGCCGAGAAGCATGATCTCTAGAACATTCTGTGTTCAAGCATCATCATTATCCTCTTCTCAACCACCTAACATTCTTAAAGAAGAATACAAAAGAAAAAGGGCTGAACCAGGAGCATTAGGTGTTCAAGACTTTCTCCTCAGGCAAAAGAGGACCTACTTGGTCACAGGCTCCCTCTGTTTCTCTGGAGACTGTAAATTGGTTGCTCTACTTGTTGAATGTAGTGTGGCATTAGCTCATTCTATGAGCTCTGACTGGGCTGAATAGCCCATTTACTGTAAATGGAACCATTAACGGATCTGTCAGGTAAAGGAAAAAGCTCTTAAACAATTATCTGACAAACACTCAAACACTTGAAGGCTAGGTGGTCCTGTGTAATGAGAATACTCCTGTAGTCGAGAGAACTATGAAGGTGGTTCCATGTGCTATGCCAGTATTATTATGAGACAAGAACACAAAACAACAGCTCTTGTTTGTCTCTTCTTTGAAATTATGATTCCCTCATGCTGAAATAGTTTAATAAGCTGTGTTTGTTTTTTAAATCATTGTCCATTGCTAAACATACAGGGGTTTCTTTTACTAAATTCCATATCGCAGACCATGCCACACACTGTAAAGAGTAAAACTATACAATTGATTTAGTTACATTAAGCAATATTTTAGATAAAAAAGCAATTTATCATGTTTCCAAATAAGGCACTTTGAGTTACCTGTCAAAACATTTTTGTCAGTGTAGAAATAAAAGGGTTGTACACCATCACATCGACCACTGACCAAGAACCTTAAGCTGTCTAATGGGAGTAGACTGGTCAAATAGTGGAGTTTTCTTACTAACCAGACTGAATGGATAGGTCAGTAGAGCTAGCATGATAAAGCAGGTGTTCTTCTCCGAATGGATCCTTTATTTCACCTGCTCTTTAAATCTTTTAAAGGACCTGTATAACACATCATCTTCTACAGAAAACATCCAATTGGGTGCAAGTTAAATCATGAAAAATGCCAAGCTGATGTAGCTGTATGAAACCATATAATTCAGTCAATATATATGTGAATTTATTTATCCTTACCCATAAATTTGGAAAAGAGTAACACTAAAATCTTTGTCAGTGAGAGGTTCATTGCAATGTGAGGGTTGTCTTTTTGTATATGATCTTTATGTCTGATGTAATATTGATGCAGTCAACTGTGCTTCAAATAATATCCCAGCGTAACAGGATCAAACCAGCATAAGGATAATATATATGAGGCTATGTGGAAAATTTCCTCAGGGGGCATCAGAGATAGAGATGAAGATATCAGGCTTGACATAATGAGCTCCTGTGAGACTTCTATTTTTCCTCTAAGAAACACAGAACACCTTAGAGGACTCACAGAATACAAATTCTCCTCACCAAAGGATAAAGGGTTACATCACACAGAGGCATGCTGGCAACAGAGCAAGCACAACATCCTGTAAACCTGATTCAGGTCTAGGATTCTCACAGCATACCGAGAGGTGCTTAACAACAACAAAATTGCAGGTTCTTGTAATGGTGTGTGTCCCCTTAAATTATCCTACTGTGTCTGTCTTCACTCAATGCCAGTGGTGTGCAGAATAAGTGCCCACCCAGGGGGGGAAAATGCAAAAATGTTCAGCACCACCCAGACTTTGTTTGAGGTTGTTAAACTGATGTTATTCAGTTCCAACCACTGGGTGAGAAAAAAGAGGATTCCCTCTACAAACCGCCCTGTGCTGCCAGCTGGAGTCTGGAGGGAGAGACACAGTGGCACAGCAAAGACAGACACGATTTGAGGTCTGGACACAAGGAAGAGGAAATGAAAATGAACTGTGATAATTATCA
>JAZGTK010002267.1:10761-32830 GCA_036877625.1 Ambastaia sidthimunki
ACCACCTAAGGGAACTGATTTCAAACAGGCCTCAGATGTATTATAATGTCATATTTAATGAGCTAAAACATATAAAGTGAATTTTAGAGACAGCAAGCAAATATTATGGGACTGCAATGCTGAGTTGTCTGTAGAAGTTGAGCCATAAGAAACTGAGTCTTAAGAAACCACCGAACAATCAACATGCACAGAATTGTGGGATCTTTCCTTCCTTCAAATGCAACCAGATGAATGCATCTCAGTAGACAGTATGTTATGCAAACATTAGATTCTGACTTGCTTTGTTACCTTCCTACCTCCATATATTGCCAGTGATGGGAATTTGGGGACACAGCGAGGGTCCTGCACCTGATAAGGCACACCTGATACTTAATAACCACTACCATAAATCCAGCATTGTTTTTATTTCACAGAGCCCTGCATGATGCATGCACCACACATATCATGCTTGGTCTCTGCTAAAACGCACCTGGTCTTGTACTTCTGGATCTACTTCTAATTTGCACAGCTTCACCTTAAATTCCTCTGGTACAATGACATCACAATGCCCCATTTTTTGTTTCAGACCTTTTGAACATTTATTACTGTTTTATCAAAGACAGTATCAAATTCCATAACTGTATTTTACATTCATTCGTATTATTTATAATTTATATTTTAAACCTTAATCTCATAACATTAATAATGTACAGTAGTTATTTGCCGTGTAAATGCATTTGTCATTTCTAAGCTGTATCAAACAGTCTATATAAATACACGTTTAGACACTAAAAACACTAAAAAAAATCTGTAAGGCGGCTGGGAAACGATGTGTTTTGTGAAAAATGCCACACAAATAAAAGTGGCTTGACTTGATTTAAACAGAAGGTTCCCATGGGCATGTCACCAACAATCTCTTTTCCATCTTCACACCCTGCAACACACCAGTATGTTCACCTCTATAAAACACACTAAAATGTGACCAGCCACGAAAATCAGCAGGTGTTTCAAATTCTGTTACCAGGGGTGGTATTGATGTCATGTCTTTTGATGATATGACTCCACCATGCTAAATCCGTGTTTGCAAATATCTGAACTTAAATAAACGTTAATCAAATGCTCATAACAGACTTCTTGTCATTGTTGTGAGTACCTGAGTAACATAGATGCTTCTAGATGATTTTGTGACTTCTTCCACCCACTGCTTTTGTTCCCTGCTGAAGTGTTTGTCTCCTGCAGAGCAGAGTGGCCTGGCATGACTTCCCCAGGCATGTCCTCCCTTGCTCACTTTTTTCTCCCTTTTCTTTCTTTTTACCCTTGAGCCTGAGGAAAGTAATTTTCATGCTCTGCTATCTTGATCCGACCCTACTTCACTTCAGAGTCACAGAGCATGTGGAGCTACTCCATACAGGTGGAGAACGTTGCTGTTCTTTTCTGGGGGATCTGAACATTTTCACAGACACCTTCAGAAAAAAAAGAGTAATGAAAGTCCTTGAACTATATCTTTAAAGAGGTCATTAACTGCCTCTTTTATTATTTTGTATTGTTCTCTGTTGTCCACTAACAACATTGATTTTTTTTTTAATGAGCATCATAATTAGTAAACAATAAGCTATTGTCTACCCTGTTTTTGAGCCTCAATCCTGAAACACATTTTTGTGGGTGTTCCACATGGAAGATTTGGAAGTAACTGCCCACTACTTTTATTGGGTAACAGTAATAAGTTATAGTGAGACAGGATAAACAAAAATGACTCACAGATTGTGTTGTGCAGTTCCCTTCGGTTCTAATAATAAAGGCACGGCTTCGTTTTTTAATTTCAGTCGCTCAACAAATCCTGCATCGAGCTGTGCCTTGTTTACAAAGGAATCCAGAGTAAAGTGAACAAATGGACAGGGTCTTACTAACACAATCTGGAACTGTATTAAAAATAAATCTCAACCTCACAATCCTTATGTTTGGACATGAAGGAAGCAATGCAACAACTTTTTTTCACACAACCTGGCACTGCACAACGTCTTGCCAGCCCTGAAACCATCTTTATTGTTTGTTAGCTCTAGTAACTCAGCATTAGCATCTCTCTGTTATTTACCTACTACATGGCATGTGCTGTTTGGTGGGCGGGGCTAAAGTTTCCTTGTATACCTTGAATTGTATACCTTGAATTCACTGTAAGTTGCTTTAGATAAAAGCATCTACCAAATGCATGTAAATGAAGGAAGTTTTGAATCTTAAACCAACAGGATTGTTTTTTATAGCATAACTTCATAAATGAAAATAAAAAATGAAATAACAACCTATTAACTGTCAAATAATCAAGGAAAATTGTTATTCTCAGTTCATGACCCCTTTAAATGTTAGCGTAAATAATAAAAAAACTCATGATAAATAATAATAATAATAATAAAGATCTTACAGCAATGCCCTTTAATCTCACATCGAAATGAAGTCACAGTGGCTTCTGTGTAACCATATAAAATGCTACATATTAATAGCATATGCTACATATTAATCAGGTGAAATTTTTAGTTGAAATTTGCTAAGATATACAAGTCTGCAAAAGTTAAAGATTTTACCATGAACTCAAACATATCTATATTTTTGTGCATGACCACATTATCTAAGCTACAGTGTTAACATTCATTCTACACCTCTCTACTCTTTCTATATGTCAAAAATTGTCTATTTATGTCTATTTTCAACTCCCCAAGACATATGCAAGAGAAACATCTAAAGCAAAATTGCCTCTTAAATAATAACTATAAAAAAATAACTGAGAATTCAAGAACGTCTCTGGAACTTTAAAAGATCTACCTCAGAGCAATAATATTTTCCTCTGGGGAGTCATTGATGTTGGGAGAGCCACCTATGAGGTTTTGTTTCTATAAGACACAATTTATTCAGTAATTTTCTATCTTTTGCTCTCATAAAAACCAAAGCACTCCTATACATCCATTACACTGTTATAGGAGAGCTGAGTCCAAGCAACATCCGGCTCTATGTACCTGAACTCGCTGGAGCCTGTGATATGCTCTTGTTACTCTTATCTCACCTCTTAATGTGCTGGACTCAGAAACAGCTGGATAAAAGATTGTAGCCTGTTCTTTCACTCCAGGGAAACCTTGACAATTTAATGACAACCCAAAATGAGAAAGACAATTTTGGTCCCAATATGACCCCTCAGGTTAGTAACATTTGGCAGAGACAAAAGGACATCCATAATACTTGTGCCTTAAGTTATTTACCATAAAATGTGTTGCGTTTCAAACTTATCAGGCTAATAAAGATTAACATACAAGCTAATGTAGCTTTAGGTTGCTTGGAATGTCTAAAAGTAAAACATATACTGTTTATCTTTACATTAAAACTTCACCCACACAGCTTGTAAGACATGACTGCAATAATTCCCACCAGTAATAATATATCAAGATTGCAAGCCTTCAACTGACCTTCCACTGCCAACATTCACATCAATTCCCCTCCAATTCTTGTATTTAATTTATCGCACAACACTTGTTGTCCTACAGCATTTAACTGAGGCGGGCTTGTATGAAGGATTAATGTCTCTGAGAAATGATCCTTCACAATAACACTGGCTAAACACTGTCACTACTCGACAGTGAATTGCAATTACTTGAATTGCAATTCAATCTTTCATAAGTTTGATGCGTTTTCATCAGCACTATTTTTCATTTGTGAAATTTCAACAACCTAGTCATCATTCCGTCTGATAATGTTTCGAGCGTGATGCGTCTCGACACGAGCAAGATGAGATGATGTCTTTGGTTCTGTACTGCTGTTCTACCCATTTCATCACAGGCCATTTCAGCCTCTCAAGGAAAGAGAAATTGTGTTTTCCATTGTGCAAATCAAACGAAGAAGCTCTTTCTCTCGTATGCCAGACGCAACGTGGATTTGAGTGACAGAGATTGCAGAGGATACGGTTTCAGACCGTAAATTTTCACGTTCGAACACTTTGAAAATCTAGCTTAGCGTTGAAGCATGAAGAACTGGTCTGGAGATGAAATTACTTGCAAAAAAGTCTGTCTCCAAAAGGCCAAAGGTCTTTGCTTGACAAAGACTAAACTTTCTGTTAAATCTGTTTGGGTTTTCAAAACAATAATGCCAGTGCAACACTTTAGTGCCAAACTGTTTCAACAATCTTTATGTATGTGTCTGTGTTTTAATCACACTAATAATACTAACTGGTATTGAATAATAAAGCTGCAATACTGTATGTAACTTTTTTAACAAAACAAATTATTGTGCAAGCATATAATACGTGAGACATGAGTATGTCTCTGTACCTTACCCTGATTTGCAACAATAAATGTATAATAATGTTTTGTATTTAGAGCGGTTGAGTGCTGAGAGTAAATTAGGTTCAAAAACAGAAAAGTAATGATATATAGATTTGTACTTCTTTGATTCTTGAGTAAATGGTTGGAATTAGAAAGTTGTTTAGCCATTATTAATAGCCACAGGGAAACAAATTATTTTAATTTAAACGTTTTTACACCTTAAATGTCCTCTATGACCCCAGCCAAAAGAAAGCAGAGTTCCGGTCAGCTAGTTGTAACTAAAATTTCACCAGACTGGCTGTGCTGCAATTTACAGTCTGAAATGTCCATTCGCTATTCATGTAGAGTTTCATGTATATATTCGTCATAAGTTTTTTTTAAACCCTCTTCATTGACCTTTGCATGGCAGACACCATAATTAGTGGCAGAAACGTCCACGCGCACACACACACACACACACAATGCTCAGCCACCTCACTTCCTTGCTGTTTTAGATGCTAATGACATCACTGCTCTCTGCTGTCCAGTAAAAGGTCAAAGATGATAGCCATTGGCTGAAGGTTTTTTATAGGATCTCTTTTAACTCGTACAACATATTTTTAGTTTTTGTTGCACAATATCCAGCACCCAAATTGCTCATTCCAGAAAAACAGTTCTGAACTCTCAGAATATTCCTGGCTTATCGAAACTCTGATGTGAAATGATTAAATAAACAGAAAACTACACGATTGTTCAGTATTTGCCATATGCTTGTTTAATTTAAATTACGATGGGCTTAAGAAAGGCTGTATGTCTTTGTCACTTAAGTCAAATCAAGTAAATATATCATACAGAATATAATTAGATACACACAGGTAATCCCGAGTGCATGACTGGAAGTTTGACCCAGTTCTTAGGAAGCAGGAGTCACACAGGGTGCAGCCAGATGATCAGAGAACAGACTGTTTACAAATTAGGCTGATCTTCAAGTCTAAAAAGTTGGGTAGAGTTGATCAAATGAATATGAAATAAAGCAGGGCAGACTTTGGTTCATTTGACCTGTTAGATCATGGCCTAGACAGTTTACTAGACAGTTAATTTGACTGGTCACAGCTTTGATGTTTTGTCCTTAAGATCCTACAGTCTTTTTAATCTTTGTTCAGTACACCTAAAAATACTTTTTTTTAAGTGAGTAAACACAGCTTTTCAAAGACAATTTTTTGAAAGATTGTTTTGACAATAAATAAATAAATATTGAAAAGGGAAACATTTTGAGATACAATAACACCATATGGTACAGTTTTGCCAACTGGCAACATTTCTTAATTTTTCTTTAATATTTAGCTGTTTAGAAAAACTTACAGAAATGTTCAATTTAATTACTATAACAATTTAATTAAGTTAACAATTTAATTATGTTTATTTTAGAATGTTTTTAGTAATATAACTATATAATCCTTATTTGTGTTTCATGTGTTTGGAAAATTTAAAAGCTAGGAACAGAAGTGCAATATTTATTGTAACAGTGAGAATAAACTGAGCATTTTAATTTGTCTTAAACAATAAAGATTCACACAGATTGAGTTTGTTGTTTGTTCCAAATGGACAAATATACCAATTCATAAAAGCAACAGAAGAAAAAAATGTAATTAGAGCAGAAATTAATTGAAGAAATGTTTCTCTTTGGAGTACAGACCTGCCATATGGCAACATTACATAAAATGTGTTTTTCTCACAATTTTTATTTTGCTATTAAGTGACTATTCTATGTAAAAATCTAATGTGAAAAATACTTAATTGTTTAACACAACAAAAGAGGTTACAACATTTCTGCCATCAATTGCTGTATTTTATCCTGTTTGAAAAAACAGCATAAAAAACACTACAGAAAAAGAAATTGTCCACACTGTTGGGGTTTTAACTTCCTCTATCATGGAAGAGTAAAAAACACACAAAGCCTGGCAATTTGCCTGACAATTTCCTGAATGCAAAGGTAGCAATTTGTCTGCACTATTTCTGCAAACAGCCACAAGAACGTTCTATCACCTTTAAAGTTACCAAGGCACCAGTCTCCACACCGAGAGTTGCTTGACAAGGTAATCAGCAGCCGTCTCAGCCCCAAATAAGCTCGAGACCACACTGTTAATACAGCCAGAGACACATTCAAGGTTATTACAGCTGATATATTACAGACTGCTATACGTTTTACTGTTATACTGCGGATCTGAGAGGTAAAGGAATAGAAAGATTCAACATCATTGTTTCATTCCCCCCTTCCCCCGTTCTTCAGAATAATCCATTGTCATCAAATAATAACACTGGCAGGGACATTGGAATCAAACGTATATGACTTTGGGATTTGGGGTTTTATGCTTTCTGTCCGCCTGCAGTGAAATTTGGAAATGTCAGTAGTATTTCTTGAAATGCATGTCATATAGGTAACAGTCTCATTTCAGTCTGGCAGTATTGGTCCTTTATATGTCTGTCAATCCATGTGTAACTCAGAACCAGGACCCTAATAAGAAATGTAGTGCTATTTTGTAGTAAATACTGAATGCTCACTGCAGGGGCAAAGGACCATCTGTTTCCAAAGTTTATCTCATGCCCAAAACAAAATAATAAATAATCAAATGCTTATTTTAATTGTAATTCTGTACAATTTTGCATAATGGTCCACTGCATAGTGGTATAAATGGTAGATTGGTCAACAGGTCAAAGCTGTGCTTTACCCAACTGACCAGTCAGCATCCAGGACCAGAGCTATCCATTTTACTATACTTTTTATTATCAATAGTAATGGACTGGTTCATTTTGACAAAAGAGAAATGAGGAAATGAGGCCTCTATTAAAACGACAGCAGTTTAAATAGTGACTTTGTTTTACCCTCATTTATAAAGAGCTTCATGTGTCACAGATAAGTTCAAATTTGATCTATATATTCAATTTAAGTAATTATGTATGTCTGTAGGTTTAGAATATGTCCAGCGGGCACAATTGACCAAAATGGCCTTTGAAAAAAGTCATAACATACCAATTAGGTGTGAGCTAATTGTTCGAATTATATTGATCTTATTATACCCTAAGCCATTAAAATGAAAGCGTATTTATAATTTTTCAATCATGGAACAAGAATTTGAATTTGTTTATATCATAAAATATCATAAATATATCATAAATATCATAAATAAGCAAAAAATGAGTACTATAATGTAGTATACTATTATTTACTAAATTAGTATTATAATTCCTATCCATAAATCATTGTTATATTTATCTTTCTTTATTATAGTTATCTTTAATTTGTGTAAATGCCAGAGGTTCACTGTGTGAGATATATGGAGTTTGGGCTGATTTGATTCGCTCTAGTTTATTAGGAGCGGAAAAAAAAAGAAACTAGAAACAGAGACATAATAGGTATAGAGTCACTTTAAAAGGATCATGGAACATTCTAATTCTTCATTTTAAAGGCCATTTAAATGTACAGCAAAAGAATTTACAGATTCCTTTTATGCCCCTTGAACAGATAATTACAAAAAACATCCCCCGTCTTTCCTTTCATGCAAAAACGAATCCCTTTCTCCAGGTATTACATTTAGTTCATTTTCACCAGAACTGAAGAGCTGAAATTGTCATTCAGACCCCCGACTGACCACAGAATTTGTGGCGAAATGTCCAAATTAAACTTCAATGACCTTTATAAAACATGAAATACCACGGGTCTCATTATCACCCAACATGATGAGAGAGACAGAGGAAAAATCCACCAGAGGTCTCACCTCCCACTGTATGTCACTTCTATACCTAATTAAACATAATTCTTTTTACTTGGAATGGATTGTGCCTAGTTGACACATTCTAACAGCAAACTATAAGTAAATAGTCTTGCTGTATGTGTTAATTGGCTATGTAAGAATTCTATACAATTTAAAGCCATGAGCCGTCACAACACTGAGAAAACACATCAAATCTTCTGCAATGAAAACATGGAAACCACTATTACTCGCACTTCCGAGATGACAAACAATGCTATCTGCCTTAATTGCATTTACAATTCAACATCGCGTCAGTTTCGTGTGACTTACGTAACACCTGCACGGATATGTTGCAGGGCAGAGAGGAGATAGTTGGCACTTCTGAGCACAGCAGGTGCAAGACAAAAAGTATGAAAATGATGGCTCGCGGTCTGCGTGATCAACCAAGCTTACCAGTGGCAGAGCTCATAGCAATTTTCACAATGTTATTGTTGCCAGCATAAATATTCATTAAACACACATACAGAAGAGAATTGCACATCTCTTCCTTGATGAGGTTGCGGTATTCAAACATGAAAGTGTAGAATATCGCTGCTTTAAACAGCAGGGGGGAGAAGATTTTCCACAGTGTAAGAGTTCCTTGTTTCTTCTTTGATGGTATATGAAGAAAAATATGATTTTTCCGGGCCACTGGCCAACAATGATGGCCAATTGGAACTCAATGCTCTCTAGACAAGACAAATGCAGTGGAATGAACCGTATTTCTCACAACCATCATTATTAATTAAATGTAACCCAGAGGTTTGAGGAGTGCAAATTTCATGGCAAAGTCACAAAGGAAGACTCATGATGAGAAATATTGAGAGGTGGGTTTGGTTTTCCGCCAAGAGGATGAGTTGTCTCTTTTTGAGGTCCATGGGGCCGCTCAGATTTAAAATGTACATTATGAACAAAGGAGTTTTAAATTAGTTGACATTGAGCTCATAATCTTCATATAAATAAAACATAACTGTCACAATACGTAAAGCAAAGGACATAAAAAATTCAAGCATTTAAAGACCTTAGTTTGAAAAAAAACTCTTGCACGTCTTGTACAGCCACATCGGAAAAAACACTTAAAGGGCCCTCCTGGTTCCTCTCTCTGAGAGCGTGACTGTGAAATTTCCATGTCCACTGAAGCTGGTAAATACCTTAACAGAGCGCTACTGTTCATTGTTAAGGCTACTAATTTGCGCAGTGACTTTTACATGACTTCCCACAAATGAAGATGCGATGGAAAGGCTGGGCTATATGCAGGAAGATGTATCATCTTCCCCTAAATGCCCCATTAGTCCCAAGCGAAAGGATTATGAGAGGGCTCATTATCAAGCCTATTTCTCACAGTGACAGACTATCTCTTATGTGCATCTCTTGCTGAACTCTCAGTGGTCAACAATTTCTGCTGAAATAGAAATATATGAGGTATTAATGCTTATTGCTGCACATCGCCTTGCCGGTTTGTCTGCACAAAATAGCTCATTTAGACTGCAGAAGATAATCATCTGTTTCAAATACTTCTGTGTGATGACTAATTATCCTTCTGTGTAAACTCAAAGCCATTATCTGCGGCAACATAGTTAAACGTAACTTTGCAAAGTCTCTGACAGCTATTTGATAAGTAACACTCATACCATTGCAAAACTGACTAATTGAAAAACGTGCTTTCCTGGCTTTCACACTTTTCTCCGATAAAACTGGCTTTCAAAATACGCAGGGATATAACAGCGGTAGACATTCGGAGCAGGATTAGCTCCCAAATAGCACAGAGTTTCAACGTTACGCTAGCTTAAGAGCTTTTACAAGATATACGCAACGGTGATACGCGCTCCATTTCTGCTAGCTGCTAAGCTTGAGGCTAAATGGTCAAAGCAGAATGACAAAAAGAACAGGAACAAAATAGAAAATCTTTTTTCTTTTGGTACCAGAGATGAATAAGAAATAGTTTATTGTTTATTAGAGCACTCACAAGGTCATATTTACAAGTAGCGGAGTTTGTACTTTACTTTGGTATTTACCAAGTGAACGATGGCCTCATGCATAGGAAGCCCATAAATATACATTTGTGCCGCCTATTTGTCATGCTTTTTATGGACGTTTGGGCTTGTTCCACATATTGCGTTGCGGGCTAGACAATTTGCGGTCTTTCAGCTTATCCGGCTGCAGTGACAGATTCACTTCTCTGGAGAGACTCGTCCTACCATCTGACATTGCACTTTGTCATTTCAAAGGAAGACAATAAGCTGTTTCTGCAAAGTAATTTTCTCCCTCGCCAACACTTCATTTCTTTCCAAGAGGTCCGGGGTGTCAGAGCAAAAGGGAAGTGGGGAAAATGTATAAAATGAGTGCGGAGGGTCAGAGAGAGAGAAAAGTTGGAAAGTGTGGCTTTTCTGGGGCAGTCCTGTAATCCCAGTCTCATCAGCTGAGAGCATTGATCGCTGCCTATGAGAGAACAGAGGCAAAATCAATCACTGCACTCTGGGTAAAAAGATCATAGACATCAGATCATCCGCTCATCAATAAAGGAACGCTTAGATCAATGGTCTGGCTAAAACATCTCAGCTGAGTTCACAGCTAAAGTTAATACAGTCCCTGTTTGACCTTGGAAGAGTTGTTGCAAATAAATCGCATTGTGTTTGTTGCCGTAAGTGCTTGAAATTCATCTTAAAGGTTTTAGAGGTCAGAAATTAAAATCGCATTTATCATTTTTTACTTCATTAGCATGTTTTTATTAGGATTTTTGACATCATTGATATCTAAAGCCTTAACTAAATTCATTCAGAACCGAGCAATGGGGCCTTGCAGAGGTCTTTAATAGGTGAAAGTGAATTATTTTTAAATTAATCTTAAAAACATGACAGTAATAGCATTATATGAGACATCAAATGCGACCAACAATGTCCATCTGACACATGACTCACCATGACATATTTGCGAAGACAAAATGACCAAAATGTCTCATTCTTACTTCTCTTACTGCATGCTTGCTTTCATCCCTTTGTTTGGTATATTTCATTCTTTTGAAATCTACTTGTTCAGGTAAATATATTGATATCGTTTCATTTAACAAGATCATTTTATAAATGAATGATTCCCATTTTAGACATATCCATAACCAGTAAAGAAAAGGGCAGACAATTTAAGCAATCACTGCCAGGGTTATTCACCCATTCCTCTACAATCTCAAAGACTTCTGTTTGTATTATCTGCCTGTATTATTCATATTCTACCATCAAGCATCAAGCCTTGTTCAGTGTTACTAATATAAAAGACATACAGTTTAAAGGAGCTGATTGACTAAAATCTGAGCATTATCCTTGCTATGAATAAACCAGGCAGCCAATTAATTACAGCGATTAAAGCTCTGACTAACTAGACTGAAGTTAGGAAGATTGAGGTCAAACAGTGTTAATTTATTTTTGCGAATCCTCATTTCTGACTTCTCATACACAACTTATTAAAGCCTTCCTTTGTGTGCAAAGTGATTAATACCACGACATAATTGTTATGCGCCTGTTTAGGAGAAGATGGACAATGAAATTATTCTTTTCCCACTTTTCTGCATGACACCTCTCTCACACACATCCGATTTCTAATTCAACTGTGGCAAATTAACAACCGATGCACGATGCCCTAAAGGTCTCACAAGCAGGAAGTGAGAAATGAAAATTGAAGGAAAAAAGAAAACAATTCAGATGAATGTTAAATGATGAAACAGATGACATGTTAGCTCTCCACCACTGAGAAGATAAACAGCATGTGATGTTTTTAATTGCAAAATATCATGTTCATTTAGTCAATGCCACATCTGAGGTTTAACACACGCAGATGAAATGGGACAAATCCACAAGGCCAATTATAAAAAGGCATGCTGGTTTATCCCCTTATTTCTTACATTTTTTTGTCAAACTCTCACTTTTACTGCACTCATTCTCTAAGCTTCATTATCACAATGTTGTTGTTACAGAGAGTTTTGGAGGATGAAAATCCTCAATACTGAGCCAGCATTGATACTCTGGATGAACTCCACTGCATTAATACAAGATTGCCACAGAGAGAGGCCATGTTCACAAGAAGTGCGGGATGAAAAAGAATTTCTGAGGAGTGCTCATATTTCGGAGGAGTAATTGCAGCTATATTTCCTTATGCACTTTCAGTGTGGTGCCAAGTGGCTCTGCCCGGTCACCGTGGGAGCTGTCGGCAAGGTTCGGTACAAATAGATGGCGCCACACGCACGGCATTAAAGTTTAAACATCTCTGAGAAACTTTATTGTCTACCAGCCAATGTTTTTCAAGGAGACTGAAAAGCAAGACAAAAGTTGTGGAGCCGAACAACTTCATTTATTGAGAGACAGATTTGTCTTCCTGTAGCGGCCTCAGCTTCCCCCAGTACCTTGTGCTCTCTCCTGTGTGAAAACCGCAGTTTTATCGGTGTAGTTAATCGGCTTTCCGACTCCCTCTCTCACACGCAGAAATTCCCTCAATGTTAATTGTCAGAAAATAAGCAGCACAGACTGTGAATTGTAAATCATTTCCTGATCTAATCATGCTATCAGTAAGATGAATCTGAGACTTTGGAGACCGCACAGCTGAAGTAATGCATGCATCACAAAATGTTCTGCCAATAATGACTGCAGTACAGAAGGAACTAATTATATTACACATTACTCAATAGCTAGAATAAATACAACCCAGATTAATGGAAAAGTTCAATTTTCTACTATTAATAATGATACCTTACAATGATACCTTCATATTAATAGTCTCAATCGTCCTCAGTTTCTTTCTAAAGCAATAATAAAGACTGACTACTAATTGTTTTTTCCCCACTGAATGTATTAGGAATTATGCATGTGAGCCACAGTCACTCTTCTTTTGATTTGTAATTATCTTAATTTTGTTTGCCAGGTCACATTCTCTTCGTCCTCATTCGGTCGCATTATTGCCTTTATAAACAAGTCATGATGAGGTCTGTTGTTTTCCCCTGCAAACAATCAACAGAACAAATTTTCACAGATTACTTCATTTGCATTTAATGGGCCTTTGGCATTGCGTTTAATGGCCCCGGCTTCCTTGAGATCCAGCGCTGTATGTCAGTCAATTGATTAGACAGCCAAGGTCTGCTGTACTGTGACAGTGCGACAAGTTCCTTGCAACAACACAAATTAAAATTCCTCAGACCTTAAGGTGTTTACATAAGCTAATTGAAGGGGTAGTTCACTCAAATTTAAGTTAGGCCGTTATATACTCACTCTCATTTCATTCCAAATCTGTTTGGTTTATGTTTGTGGAACTAAAACCATTATGCAGCTTTTTTCACAATGACAGTTCAAATGTGCTCGTCTTTGTTAAACTCTAATAATGACTCCAGGTGATTTGGTCGACAAATTGGACCAGAGTTTGAGCTCAATGCTTCAATAAACCAGTCGCAGCTGTTAACAGCTATTACAATGAGCATAGTTTTGGTTCCTTACACTATCATTTGATCAATATGTTTTCTTTATGTTTATTGTTATTGTGTCTTTCTGTCATTTTGAGCTTATAAGTCACTGTCACTGAGCAAAAAATACTGCGTGATTCTTCAAAATGTTTTTCATCTGCAAAAAAAAGAAAATCATACAGATTGGAATATTGTAAATAAATAACTTCAGTATTTTTCATTCGGAGTGAAATGTTTAATCGCATATGCACATATATGCATATAACCCTCCTCCAAACACCTGAAGGTCTGCAGTAGTGACATATCCTGCCTCTCTATGAAGAAACCCTGTTCTGTAGCACTTTCATTTGAAACAATGTCCCAGAGAGCCACTAGCAGCGAGCAGTCACATGAAGTCTCTCTCCCCCGAGGACAGAAGGCGAAGAAAAGGCCAACGATTTGTCATTCGCCACCAGATATAGTGCAACCTTGCCAAAGTGCAGCAAAGGAGGCAAAGCACGAATCATCAGGAACTAAAGTTTAGGCAACTACAATGACACTAGGGAGAAATCTTTCAACGTGAGGGGCTTGTTATTGCAGAAGGACAAGAGGACATAAGCGTGAAACGTTCATGTAGTGCAGGTTTCCTCATTTCTCTGTGAGAGGGTTGGGGGAGGGTTGGGGGAGTTTTGGGGGAGGAGCCACAGATTCTGTCACCATGGTTCCTTGGTTTGAACTTTTTATTCAGCGTGTAATTTTAAAACGGACCAAAACAGGACCAAACGAGCAAGATTACATGTGTTACAGAAGGTAAGTGCTGAGGCTTGTTGCAAAAGCTTGGGGAAACAGGAGAATTATGGGTTGAAAATCCCACCCTTTTTGACTAATCCCTAGTTTAGATTAATTAAGAGAATTGATGGGCTCGTTGTTCCTGCGTTCACTCTCCCATGACAAGACTAATCATGCAAAGACTGCTCTGATGTGAATTTGATAACAGCCATTTCTTACATAAGAATCACGCTGGTGTTAACAATACAGCAGCATTAAGACTGGCAGAGCAAACGTATCCAGATAAATTGCGGCTTATCGCTGACATCTTCTTGGAGAAAGAAGGGTTTGTTTTGTTCTCAGGCTAAGTCTGCTTTACCAATTAATCTCAAAATATATTAAACAATATTACCAGCTGAACCCGGGATGCCATCCAAAAATGCACTGGGGCAGATTTATGTCTGTCTATATTTACAATTTCCATGCTATTTTTTTGTGATTAGCAATAAATTTAGTAAGGAAATTATCTCATGTAACAAAAGTTTGTCATTGTGTGATGACATGATAAATGTAGTAGCCACCTCATATTCTCTTCCACAATATACTCTTTATAGTTCTTCTGTATATAGGGATACATAAAACAAAAAAAAGACAAATGAGATAACTTTTAAGTCTCTGGTTTCTCCAAGGAAACAGATTTGCTCAGACACAAGTGTACAATCAAAAATCAAGATTTTATTAAGAACATTTCTTATCAAATTCTTTTAGCAGCAAAGTATCCATGCTCCACATTGATAATAGTTCTATAATCTTCAGGAATTTCAGGAAAATGATACTTAGAGGAAGCATAACTTGGAACTCATAGCAACCTCTAAGCACTAAAAATTGTCCTGCAGGGCAGGGAGATGCAAATTTTGCAAATGCATACTTCATTAGGTCGGTAAGTTACACAGAAATGGTGATGTATGCAAACCTGCCACAGTCTTTACTTGGCTGATAACTCTGCTTACAGCGCATTCCGACACATCACACTAACTTGTTCCCTATTACACTTTTGACTCCTGCAGATATTAAATAATTGCTTTCATCTTCTACAAACCGTAATCCGCTCGCCTGCAACAATCTCCCAGAGGAGTCTACCATCTTACATTTCTTTAAGACCTAATCCGATTACAATGCCTGGTTAATGGAAGAGGCTGCTGGCTTTTTCCTCACCAGACCAACCAGATTTGCGGGGTGCAAATATGAACACCGTGGGTATCCTTTGTTAATGAGCACATTTGGGTAAATTGCCACTGTCACTGGGAGAGTCTGTGAGGTTGACGGAAGTCCCTCAGCAAGCTCTCTTTTGTCCATCATCTTTTGACCACCTGAACCTGGTATCAGTTTCAGCATCTGTGAATCATGATAAAAATCCATAAATTATCTTTGCACCAAAAAAGCTAAAATGCTATTGAAGTGCTAAAGATTAGCAATTTGCACTTGGTTCTCTGTCATTGTGGCAGTCAGAAAACACCACAGAATTCAGCTGTCTGTACAGTACATGTAAAGCCTGTCGCATGCTCTGGATGCTGGTTTTAACTTTACGTTTTTTAGACAGTCACAAGTTCGGCTTTTGTCATTAGAAGCAGCGTAACTGAAGGAGATAAGAGGGATGTTTGCATTTGCAGGAGGATTTATTCCTGCTCTCTTTCTCTCGCAAACAGCGAGACATAGATTAAGCCACTGTACTAGCATACTGCACAGTGTATACCCCTTACTGCTTACTATGTTTTAAAGATAGCATGTGAAACAGTACGCATTATAAAGTTATCATTTCAAAAAGTAGTTTAACTACTACACCCTTGTCACATGATGTCATAAATTGCATGTCTAATTCAGCCAGTGTTGTTCATCATGAAAAAAGCTTCTTTAGTAAGATTTTGATTTTGTCTAAAAATATATTATTTTTGCATATCCTAACAAATGAATCAAGCATGAGATTAGAAACATTATTAAATCAGGGATGTGGAAATATTCCATGGAAATAAAAGGTCAGATCGAGAACATTGCATTGTGGGACACACTATCACAGTTTGCCCTGTTGTATAATTCATGAGACATAATAAGTGAAAGTGCGTATCACATTAGTATGATATCTTTACTGTAAGCCTGGAAAGTGTCAACCTTTGTAAGTAGTAAGGAAAGGGACAAAACAGATGTTCAAATCTGACTGCCTGCACCCTTTTTCAAATAAAAACGTTGCTGTAAATCTGACTGAAACTGTTTGACCACTGGGCCTATGACAGATTGGACCTTGCACATTTATGTGCCACAGTTGGTAACCTGATAGGTTTCACTCATCAAATTGCTCATTAGATGGTGGAGAGACATCAAGCATGTCTGCAGCACAGGTGTAGCAGCCCACCCAGTGACCCAGGCAGCATGAAGTATTCAGTTAGCTGATTAATTGCTTTCATTGTTCTCTTCTGGCCTAAACACTGTTTAAAGTAGATGATAGTTTTACAGCTATGCAGGTGCAGGTGCAGGTGTTTGATAATAGCCACTTTACTGAAAAAGAAGGACTATAGAACAATTTATAAGTAGCACTTTCCACATATAAGGTACACTTTAGCATCCCAATACTTTTTTAAAGTATTACAGAGGCACAAATTTTTGTGAGAACTATTAGATATCTTAGGTAAATTATCTAAAATAAAGTTTGCCTAATGTGAAAAGTAACATGCACCAATGACATTATATATATAACTATTTTTTTTATTTGTTCACGTTTACTATATAGTGTACTGTTTTCTTTAAAAACTATATATCCTTAAAAAGGTATAATACTGCAGCTGAGATATTTGGCCACTGTTAATAAAAAATGTAAAACAAAGAGTTTTGAGCAAAAGAATTGGTTTCAATGCTGTTGATTATCTTTCTGTGGTAAGCAAACACTGTTATCATGTGCTATTATATTTCATGATTAATTCTGGCATTAAAAAACCTTTTTCACTCCAAGTTCATTGCTTTTTTGTTTTTTTAAAGACAATTGGTACATTGGGGGTAAATGTACATGGGGAGACTGATAATGACAGCTATCTTTCCCAAATAATAATGACATAAAACATTGTGTTTCACACAGGGCAAAAGTGTGAAATGTTTGCATTGTATGGACAAAGAAACACAAACTTGTTGATGTTCATCGTTACATGGAAGATACATTTTTTTTCAAAGTTTTATCGGCTCTGTCCATAATTTATAACGCTTTTAAGGAAAAGCGTCTTTGAAGTAACCTCTGCTTTGCTCGTTGACTCACTTTTACAACTTTTTGTCCTGAAGAGAGATGCAGACATAAGATAACTGACAGTTCATTTAATAGATTGAGACAATAAAGAACTGGGCAGCAGACACCGTTCTGCCTTTCCATCAAAGACCGAGTATATTTGGGCACTTACGTGCTCGCAAACAGACATGTATGCACATGGTTGGACACAACAGGCATTTTGACTTCTCAAGGACAAAAGAGCTGTAGATCATAAGCTCCAATTCATAAACTTTCTATGTGTCTGCCAACTTCCATCTTTCTGACATCTATAATAACATCAGCTGCTCTAACAAAACGTCATACGTACCTACACACTTCATGCTCCAAGAAACCCAATCATATGACACAAAGACACAGTACAACTCTCCAATTTTCTCCTCTCTCTGAGGTAAGATAAATCACATTTTCCTGGCTCTGGTCCTGCCTCAATGTGATTGCAATATGTTCGCAAATTATATTTCATCTCTAGTTAGCAATAGATGTGATATTTTGCTCAGTTTTATCAAACGTAATTTCTCTCTGGAGACAAAGTATTTTAAGCTTTGATTAGTTTTGGCCTTAAACCAACAACAAGACACTGAAACATTTAGTATGTGCTGTAGACTATATCCACCTGCCTTGTGCATTGTGTATAAATGGCCAGATTGCACCCAGACCACATACCAACTTATTGCCTTCACTAAAAAACAAACAGCGCTGAGGGACACACAGGAACATCAATTTCCCATCAACCCCCCAGTCCAGCGTTTAATTTGCTCTGTGCCACTGAACTCACATTGAGGGCCAGGGGCCAGGTCTCCCTCATTTACCAGCCTGTGAAATGTCAATATATACTCAAAACAATGGTATTCTGCAGCATGTCCGGGCCAGGGTGGTCTCTCAACTGGTGCTGAAACTGTGGTGTTAAAAAGGAAAGCTAAAATCCCATTACATTTGTTGTTTTGGGAACTGGTTTTCTATCTAAGAGAGATATAAGCCCTGAAGGAGGAGGTAAGTGGCTTTATTGGCTCACAATGAGGTGAGTTTCTGTCAGTAAAGTCCCAGATGAGCAGGTTCTGGGTAACGCTTGCTCTGTCTGATGAAAGAACTAGCAGTCCTGTTTATTAAAGACAGAGATTCAGAAGGGCAGTAGGGCAGAGGTGAGACCTTATAAAGGCTGCTGGAATGTGGATGCTGGAATGTTCAATCCCAATTGGACAGTAACACTTGCAGTGATCTGTCATTAACACTGGGCTTGTCCATACCCATGATGCTCGCTTAAAAAGAGATATCACCATGACATGTTTGGTCAGACCAAGGGCTATTCTAAAATTTCATGCTTAGGGGCCTCTTAGACTTGACTCAGAAGAATATTTTTCACCTTAAATGTGAGAGGTCTGAATCTTGCTTAACTGTCACATTTAAAATAAACTAAAATTGCATCAATTTATGGAAACAGGAATTAAATGTTTGCTTTTGGCAGCTACAGCATGTATGAAGCAGCATTCCATGCTGAACATTTCTATGTTGACTGTGACTGGATTGCTAATTTTTAGTGGGACTGAAGTCCCCAAAAAGGGTCTAGCAACAGCTATGGATGGGATTATTGACATAGCTTGAGAGAATTCCAAGGGAATCCTCAAACCTCACGAGTCTGCCTGTATACAATGAACTGCTCTCTGTTTTGTCATTCAGATGGTGTGTTGCTAATTCCTCATTTCTTTTTGATGTTACAAGGATTGGCAAGAGTCCATACCCCTTTATGATCACTGTGGGCTGTATGATTCTGCTCCATCTCCTCTGGGATTCTCCTTCACTCTATGCAAGCTAATATGTTTGCCATGTTTAATGATGCACAAAATGTTCCCGAGTAGCAGTTATTTATCTTCATCACAGTTCTTTCCTAGAGCACTGTCATTTACATCAGCACTTTCTAAACGGAAGTGACATCAGATATAGTGCAAGCCTGGCCAAAGCTGATAAAGTTAACCATATTTGGGAAATAAAACCAAATTAAATATACTGTACTAGGGTGTCATTAAGCTCCTTTATGTTTATTCTATATGTAGAGAGAGAGGGAGGAAAAGATATATACATACATATATATATATATGTATTCTGTACATGTAAATGTATATATAAATGTACAGTACTGTTCAAAAGTCTTAGGCCACCATTAGAACAACTAGGAAATGGAGGAAATTTGAATGTAGTATTAAAACACCGAAAAATAAAACTGAAAAACAGCTTAGACTAAATTGGCAAGAATTTAGTGTGACCTAAATGGAATGGTCCTAATTTCTAATTTTAATACGATGATCTCAGGATAATATGGATCGTTATTAAAACTTTGCTAAAACAACATAGCTAGTGGCTAGTGGTTCTGCACAGTACAGAATATATATATATATAACTATATATGTATATATAGATAATATAATAATGTACAGTTACATTGTTGCTTTATTGTGTGATCTGAATACTGCATCAGTGAAATAACTAAAGTCTGGATTAGAGAAAATCAGTATATGCCGAACGCACTGGGGAGTTTTAATGAAGCTTGATAAGTCTGATCACATTTGGTTTATTTCTGAGAAATTCTCTGCATGGTTTTACAGCTCATAATGGCCCTGTGTCACCTCATTTTCATATTCTATGACACCTCTTCCTTCCCTTATCCCCTTATTTCTGCAGTCAAGTGTGACAGAGAGATGACTGATTATCTAATCACCGATGGGTCGGAATCAGCTCGAGATAAGGCCATTAATCATGCTATAGGCTGCCCTTCAGCCAAATCAACTCCTGATTCACAAATCCCCCAAATTTAATCAGCCTCAGGCTAATGCACAATCACCACCACCATAGATTTATAAAATGGACCTCCTGCGGGTCCTGGGGTGGATTTCGAGGGTGTTTACATGTAAATACTACTTCAGTTGCAAAAATGGTAGTTCCTACCCCCAAATGTAGTGAATGCTTCCTACACATTCACTATAACACTAATTATGAAATAAATAACCTTAAAAATCACCAAAGATTTTGTTAATTATTGTATTTTGGTTTATTAACTTAAACTTAATGTACTCAGAAACACATAAAACAACTTCCCATGAGTTCTCTACAGACAACTTGTTTTTGTTTTATTTGTTGACTTACTTTTGATACCTAACAAAACAGCTACCTGTACATTTAAAGCTTCTGTGTACCAGAAATCTCATCATAATTCCATCTAGTAATATGATAAGCATGGTGAAACTGTAAACATTCCTGCTGATAACAGCAGAGTATCTAGCCAATAGCTCTCCAGGGAGTAAACTTTGGTTTAGTGTGCTGGTAAATAGGCAGAGAGCAGATCTCAATGTGCCTGTGGCTACGTTGGATCCTCATCAGAAAAGACTGATCTTGAAAACTTGATGGGGGATCACAAAGACCATCCGGTCTGCATCTATTCTAATTCTAAACAATCAATACGCATCATTTTTATACACACAGTGCACACTAAACGCTCACAAAAGCTTCAGTTGGTGGAACGCAATATGTGTTTTAAAGCTCCGAACTAAATTATTTACTGCTATCAGTGTGGTTTCAGAGGGAAAATTAGATGTTTTTCTTCTTTACTGTTTGGTAAAATGGGCCGATATTGTTGTGTGTCCTTATTGTTTTTTGACTTGTGGCATTTTATGTAATATTTAGCATCTAACAAGCATTCTGGATGAATGTTAAGAAAACTTTTTATAAAACAGAAAACAGAATTTTTCAATTATAATGACTTTGTGTTGGCATAAAATAAAAAAATCTAATGAGCCGACAAAAAGACATTGTTGCTTTGCAATACAGGCTTACAACTAAATCCAGGGCATAATAGGAAAATAAAAAGGACACGCATAGCCGACAACAAAGCAAGCAACAAGCTTCGCATTTCGCTTGTAATTATCTTGCAGAGTAAATATCCACCATCATGGCTGTTTTTGCATAATCACAGCCCTACATCAAACTTATCACTCCTTGTTAGCCCTTCATAATTTACAGTCTCTGTTCAAATGAAATCTGGATTCTCAGTATGTCAGAGATTTGTCTGCACTTATGGCCCAGCAGACGTCTTCTCTCTCCACGAAGGCCCGCGTCTGATTAGTCTTCCCCGCTTCGCCCTGCGCTCAGAGCCAGATGCCTTATTTTGCAATTCCTTTTCATGCCTGTGGAATAAACTTATCACTTTAATGCACTTTTCCAGATATCACTTGATTCACATTCCCTCTGGATGTCAGGAAGCTTCAGCGTAAGATGAAATAAAATGAGTACACATTTTTAAATATGCACTCTGTTCACATTCGACACAGACTAATGGCAAAAGTTCAGCAAAAGGTCAGGGGAAAATAACAGCGGAGGGAACACCTTTAGAAGAAGATGCACATGGGTGCATGCATTGAGGGTGCATAAAGCTGTGTGTACGTTTAGCAAATAAATAATTACAAGTCTATGCCTGATTTCAATGAGGCAGTTTTGGGCAGGGGTGAGGGGTTGCACTTTTTTATTGACAGTGATTGTGTAG
>JAZGTK010002268.1:0-32825 GCA_036877625.1 Ambastaia sidthimunki
ACTTTCCGGATGCACTGTACATTTTGTGTTCCCTGGGCTCAAACCCACAACCTTTGAACTGCTAACGCAAAGCTCCACCAGTTGAGCTACAGGAAGACCCTCACAATATAAAAGCACAGCAGGGCATTATTTAGTGCTTTAAAACATCTGTTTTATTCATTGTGAGCCTTTTCAACTGCTGCTTTGTTATAAATCTGCTGTAATTGGTTCCTCTCAGCTCTGGTGTTATGAATCAATGCTGCTATATTAATAACTGTAATCTGTTTAAATAAAAGTGACCTGTGATGGGACTCGAACAGGCTGAACTAACACAGCTGTGATGATAACAGATGATGTTCATGATGAACTTACAGACTTCTTCTTCTTCCATACCTCAGGTCTGTGGAATGTACCTGCTTTGAGACCTCTGTAACTCTATGTAATTATGCAATTGTGTGAGTCTGTGTGTGTGAAAACATGCAGGACAAGGTCCAAGGTTACATGACCTTGTCTGGTGTATCTAATGAATGTACTCTTCTCGGTCAGGACTGCATTAGTTACACACACACCCTGTCATTAAAAATGTCAGAGGAGCGCATACGTGCCGTGCCTCCCATGAAGAGCTCTGAGGGCCTCAATGGGAAGAGCACACAGGGTCAAAGGTCGGGTGCGTTAAAGACAACGTGACTAACAAATCTGAAAATGTGTGTGTTCTGAGTCAATGTTCTTGACTGAGTAGATGTGGATATGCGTGGTGTGTGTGTGTTTTAGACACTAACAAAGAACAGACAGCACTTTTGCCCTCTCTCCCCAGGGGCTGAACTTTTCCCTTACTTTCCTGTATTCACAGCTCTTTTAACCCTCTCTCACCATCAGCCTCTTTCTGAAAGCCTGAATCATAGCAGCATCGCTTTCATCTGGAACAGACAATCTATTTCAATGTCAGTTCCACACCGTTGCTATGTTTCAGCACATAAACCCAGTACTTCACCTACAGATGATTTCTATTAAATTCAATTAACACAAAAGTAAAAGGGCTTCAGTTTTCCAGTGCAAACCAATCTTGTTGATATTCTGCACAGTCTGATTAATTGTGGATACTAAAATATATAACAGTATGTTTAAATGGTTATAGTAGCAAATTAATTTATCACAATAATTAAGTTTTACACAATACATATTGTTACAAAGCACGTTTACAAAGAATAGTGCCTATGAAACTCCCAGTGAGGAAGTCAAAATGACAGTGTCGAGTATAATTTCAAATCGGTGAGACGAGGAAAGTAATCTGTTCTGATACGAGCGCACGGAAGCCAAGAAAAGCACATAAATGGTGCGATCAAAGCTCCCTCTAGAGAATGCTATGAATAACAGCGCAAAACATCAGCGCAAAACATCAGCGCTCCGTCTGCTGGGCACACCGGAGTCCAAAACTGACCACTGCATTTACCGACAAGCCAACCTCCTCAAAACAGCCCACTAATATCACAAAGACCACCACCTTCTCCCCGTCGCATGACAACATCAATTTAAATGTGATTTAACAGTCTTTTCGCCTCTCAAAAGCCATCTCTCCATTTTAGGTTTAAGTTAGTTTCACCATACATACATCACGGTCTACATGTGCACCCTTTTCTCACCGAACTGATCAGAGAACACAAGACAGTGTTCAGTGTAAAATCACTGAAATGGGATCGAAGAAAAATTGTCACATGTAAAGATAAAATAAGTGACCCGTGCTGTGGCTAATAGACGAGCGCAATCGACGTCCAGATTGCGCAGATTACGCACCGAGGTAAAGTTACGCGCATTTCTCTAGAAACCTGGTAATTACTCCGCTCATTAAATCTTAAACCAAACCATATGCGGTGAAATTAACTTTTTTTGGATGTGGTTTTTGATCTTTTTATTGGAAGAGATTTATGTCGCCACACAACAAAATGTTGGCTAAAATGAAAACTATCATAGCAGGACCTTAGATAAATAAAAAAACAACAATATGCCTTATAATCTGTTTAAACATTGTTTGTACCTTCTTGTGAATTTCTAAAGGACAAACTAGCAATTAAATTAACCAAAAGCGTTAGTAGTAACATAAATAATTGTAATCATGACAATCGTAACATTTCGCATTAGTTTAAGGGTTGTAAAGTATGAGGGTACCCACTCGCTTTATCAAAGGGGATCTGACGGCATGAATCTGGGTCTGATGACGGCCAGGGGCAATAGTAGACCGCTCCTCCCTCCACAATCCCTGGCTGAGAGGTGTTCGCCTTAGGAGCCCCAACCAGCACCGAAACGCTGGAGAAAGAAAATAATAAATCTACACACAAGCAAAATCCTACTGGATAAATCTCACACATTTAATATTTAGAATAAGCTACAGAGAGCATGAAGTAATTGCTCTACTTGGTGTCTGGTATACTTTATTTATCTTTGCCTATGCGCTAAATTAACTTAAATTATCACTCCAGGCTGCAGAGTTTAATTTGGTCCACCATGGTGGTGCTGAACGCATGTTTTTGTGCAAGAAGCTGTTGCAAAAGTCTAATACATTTGAGTCATAAACAGGTTTGTCTTTAATATTGTAGTCAATGGCATGCATTGAAAAATGCTCTCTTCAGTTTTTGTACATTTTTTAACGCACAAAATCTCAGTCAAACTGAGTTTAATGATTCCACTTACGCATTTCTGTCCTGTGTCGGCTGGTAAAAGTCCAGAGAATATCCAAAATAACTTCCTGCTGGTCCACTGTAAACCGTTGGCTTCTCTAAATCCAAGTTAAAAGCAATAGATGCGCATAAAAGTGAAAATATGAGCAAAAGCGCACGAAAACACACGAGGAAAAACCAAGGGTGCATGGCTTCAGGCCAGAGTCTCCAAATGTAATCCGAATGTATTGATTAGAGCTGTATGGATAAAATCAGGGTACTTTGGCAGCCTGTCCCGTCTGTGCTCAGCTGTCAAGTGTGCGCGCCATGCGTCCGCTGCTTTCTTCTTCCAAGCTGCGCGCCTTTCTCTGAGCGCGCACTGAGCGTACTAAACATTATAATGAGCTGCGCACGGTCCGAGCTCCAGCGCAACTTTACCACTACGCATCCGGCCAACTCCTTTTATGGCACCAGACACAAAGTCTAAATAAATACAAAATAAATTACACAAATATAAAATGAAACAACATTTATTACTAATATAGATATCAGTCATTTAGATTTTTCTTCTTAGTTATATATTACATTGCTATATTACTTAAAGACGTTTCAATTTGTTTCCACTTAAAAGCGGATGCTTTAATTTACACATTTTTACCGGCTGAAAATAATAAACGGTAATTATCTGCATCAGACCTCCAAAGTTAAACTTTGGAACGAAGCACGGGCGATAAGTATAACTTTACGAGTGAACGATGCGGGTGTTTTGATGGGAACCTACAATCGTTCTGACCTGTTTCCTGAACCTAAATTTAGCCATTCTGTTCACATCTGAGCTCAAGACCCCGCCTGCCCGTGGACACCATCTGGATATCAGAGTTTTAATCTTGTCTAAATGAAGTCATTGCTTTTAACGCCCTTCTTGTGATTTCCGCTGTTGTGCACGAAACAGTCCATATGTAACAGTCCTAATAGTTACTCAGGCGCAGTGCCAGTGGCAGCCAGAATAATGTATTTGGTAGCTTGTTTTGAATTGATGAAACAAATGGTGGGACACAGCACATTTGTTAAGTAAAAATAAATTGTATAAAAATTGTGTATTTAAAATGTATTTTTGTGTATATAAAAATGTATTTTTTACTGCAATGAATTGATCACTTAAGCAGATCGCCAAAATAATGACACAGTATATCACAATATATATGTTAGCTAATAGCTTAGCTACCATATATGGTTGTTTTAACAATGGATTGGTGCTTTAAAAAAGTACCCTAACATGGTTCTTGCAATCTTAAATGCTTTGTTGGGGTTTGGCTGGTTGGCACAGTCCAGTTAGCCCCTGCTGGTTGATATCATAACTACACTCGTATGAGACAGAATCTTTCTCCACTTGGGGTTGAATTTGTCCTGTCCTGGGGGGCAGGTGGCACGTACCAGCTCAGGAACTGCCGGGTAGAAATAATATGTATGAAACTAATAACCTCTATACCAAAGTACACAAGCAACTTAAAGAACACTGGAGAATTTATCCATTTATCCCTGGCTGCTGTCCAGCTTTTTTTATCTGACATTTGTTAGCTTTCCCCATCTGAAATGTGTGGAGCAGTTCACGCCAAAGGGCTCTCTCACACTTTTCGAAAGGACTTAATAAATCTCACAGGCCCTTTCAGAATGTGTTTCAAAAGGAACTTTGTGCATAATTTTCAAAAACTATAAAACATGAATAAATGTGTAAAATAATTTTAATAGAATATCTGCATTATAAGATAATCAATGAATAAAACAATCAAAATAAACATGATCTGTCTTATTCTAGTGATGCTGTTTTCTCTGCTCCCTAAGACATTTGCTTACATAACTTACCGCAGTGGAGATCAAATATAAAGTATGTTTTTGGCCTGCTCTTAAAAAGAAACAGGTGAAATACATAACAACCATCACATCAGTACGCAGCCATAAGCCAGAACTGTGCAGTCATAGTGTTCCTCTGTTATTCATTTGTGGGTTGGACAGTTTTCATCAGGTGAAAATTGTTGGTTACCAGTAGATACAGGGGTGTCTGTGCAACACAAACCACATGCACAACTATTCCACACAGCTCATGCACGGTCCATCTCAAAATGAGGATGTCCGGCTTGAAGTACTTTGGCCTGTGAAGTCTTAGGACACCTAACCCTACACACACATACATATCGCTACCTTAGAATTACTTGCTACCTTAAAGGTTCTATCTGCGTTTTGAGATATTGAGGTTTAAAGGTTTTGCATTGTATTGTAAATACCAAAACTTAACTTTTTTGTTTTTCAAATTAAACACCCAAAATGCATTTTTTTAAATAAAACATCTTTAATAGTGTCAATAAGTTATATTAGAGTAAGAATATGTCAATAACTCAATTTTGACAAAAATGTCAGATAGAACCTTATAATTCTAAGGTAGCGAGATGTGCAATTGTAGGAAAATAACTGATTAGACATGATCTGTATATTGCACTTTCATACCAAAAGGAATAAGAGCTAGAAAACATTTTCTAAATTCCCGTCTAAGGCTCTAAGAGGCAAAGAGCCAGACAGACCTACTTTATCACAATAACTAAAAACAATGAGTTTAATAACAGACACACAAGGTTAAACACACAACATAATATATGTAGCAGCAAAATTGTACGCGTTGGACAACATTCTGTGTAAACCATGAGTCTCCCGTCAATCTCAATCTTCTGTTGAGCACAAGATGCTGTTGACGCTGCTGTTTTTTCTATTTAATCAAATTAAATGGAGCAGACTGAAACAAATCACTGTTCATGATAAACTCAACACAATGAAGCTACTAACCCTATATTTCATAGATGCACAATGATCTTTGAACTGACAGCAATTATCATATCATACACACAATTCTGATTCATCGTGGTCTCACATCTGACCACAATCTCTCTGGGTTACTACTATGCTTTTGGCAAATTCCAGATGTGCCATTTTATGGCTCTTGAGTAATAGCTTCTTTTATTCTCTAATACAGACCAGTGTTTTGTAGAGCTCTTTACACTGCATGGTTAACTCATGCACCTTTACTTTGTTCTTAGCTACTGAACTTTGAAACCCTTCAAAGCAAAGATTTTCGTCTTTTGGTTTTCGCATTAAGTTTTTAGGGACATCTTTCTAGGCAACATTCTCTTACTGATAATTGAGTCATATTTCTACATTAGTGATGTTTGAAATGACCCATCCCAAAATAAACTCGCCTCCACATTTTCTTCTCCTCATTTATAGTTTCTTCAACTTGCTTTCTGCCAAGAACTGATGAACTCAGGCTGTGACAAATAAAATCCTTTCATATTTTAGACAACTGTTCATATTACAGTATATTTATCGCCTAACTTAAAACAAAAACACCAGTCAAACATTAGTCCATGTTAATAAGTCATTACAGTATTTACAGTGTCTCAGATGGACTGAGTAATATATTACAGCATAGCGAGTCTTTGTTTATAGAACACAAGCCACGACGATAGAATGACGAATACGGAATTCTCAAAATTTACATTATTGTTGCCAAGATTGTTTAGGACAATGATGCAACAAACATCGGATTAATCCCAGCCGATCCACTACAATTAAAGCAAACATTTTATTGGAACCATGTAGAAATGAAAGACCTCAACAGGCACGTTCTGGCAATAAAATGTCTGTATCCTGTATTGCGCATCTTGTTTTAAATTTATTTTCTTTTCCATTGAATATTATTTGTCTGATGTGGTGCCAAGTCGTTTCGTTGAGAGCTTGATGAAAATTTGGTTCCACTAAATGCCGCTTTTATTTCTTTCGGTAATAATGTGAAGTTTAGTAAAGTCACTTGGCTTGTGAAAGATCTGTTCCATATGTCACATGCACTCTTAGTGGGAACGTTTTTAATTATCTGTTGGTCTGACTTTACAGAGGAAACCAGAGCAGCTTAATCTATGACCCAGAGGATCATATGGGCCATAACAATCACTTCCTGTGAAAATTTTCCAGGTAAACTTTCATTGGTTTCAGGACAAATGATTAACTTTAGTCAAATTAATACTGCCCAAGACCACTGGCTACCAAATTGAACTGCTTTGTTAAATTAAAAACAAAAATTCAAAGATGAAAATGACAAATTACTGGTAATATTCTCCTAGTTTGTGCCAAAGGGCAGCATATAAGCAAATTGGTCAAAGTCAAAAGACTCCAGTTATTAACAGAAAGTCTCTGATAATAACTACAGTCTGACTGTCTCATTTTTTTTACAAGACATTGAAAGAAGTACAAAAAATACTTTCGTTAAAGTTTTGTTTAACTGCATCTTACACAAGACAAACACATCATAGTCCAGACGTGAAGAACAAAAGGTGTTTATTTAAGTGAACCATCAGGATGAACATAAATAAAAGGTGAATGCAATCTGTGTCTTAGTTGTTCTCACACGGAGGTCATAGTGTCATTCCTCTCTCCTGGGGGTTTGTTACTTTAAACTTTAATTGCTTAAAATCATCATTCTGTTGTCTCCTGTCTTCCCACCGTCTTTTGGTGCCCAGCATGGGGTTGTAGTGCATTATTTTGTAAACCTATTTAAACAACCTATTTAAACAGACTTCCAAGTGTCAGTGTTGACAGTGTTATAGAACCTGACAAACCATCATCTGATCATTTTACATACACAAATACTTTACGTCCAACCAGAAACTTTGGTCAAATGATCCTTTAAATTCACAACTACTAACATTTTAAAAAAGTATATATTAACAATTCAATAAATTACTTATAAGATCATCACAGCCGGTGTGCTAGTTCAAAGATTTACTTTTCTAGACCAGTAAACAAAAGTTGACAAAATATTAGGAACACCTGCAAAACAACAAAAAAACCCTTTCGTACACAAAACAGATGGTAAATGAAATGACACAATTTACAAAATAATAACTTTGTTCAACTTCAGGGCTTTAAATAGAAAATTAGTCCAAATCAAATGTACAAGTCAGTTGAGAAGTGTAAAAGGCTGATAGGAGCCTTCGTGTGAGTGCCAGGCGAAGAGCATTGTCTCTCAGTTTACCTTCAGGCCCTGTGTGGGCCTCCTAAATGTAGTGCAGCGTGTCCTATTAGGGTTCAGCGTTCCTCAGGTTAGCGGGCTGTGCAGCCAGAAGCTGGCGGGTGAAAGGTGAGAACTGAAAGGTTAATTAAGTGAAGGCGACCTCTCTGTGGTCCACAGGAGCTCGATGTAGGGCCACTTGGTTTGTAGACAGCGCTTGACTGGGGTGTCGTCCGTACGTACCATAGGGTCCTCAAAACCCATGACCAGAGCGGTTCCTTCAACGTAACTTACCTGGCATAAAAAAACCACAAGGACTGTAGGATTATTCTGAGCAGAGAAAATGCAACCTACATGTACACAAATGCACATCTCTATTCTTAAAGACCATTTAAAAGCAGACATCGTTTTGCCAGGAATGCCAGTGTAAAAACCTTTTTATCATTAGAGACCTGCCCTCCTTCTATGACATCATCAGACATGAGACAGTCGATGGCTTCCATATGGAGGGCCTCATATTCCCAGGAAGGAATCTGCCCTTGTGTCATGGTGAACGTGCGTTTAGCTTTGGGTGTTGCTGTCATGTTTGGTGTTTGATAAGTGTGCCTAAAGTTTTCTGTGTGTAATTACATGCATGAAGTATATAGTAGTATGTAAGTGAATATTTATGTTTTTCAGGAGGTCACAGTAAATGAGGTTTTAATATTGCCAGTATCGAGTGTGATGAGAGGTTCAATGACCCCTGATGACCCTTAAATCCAGGAATTAAGCTGTGCTGTCCAGACTCATCAAGCCCTATTGACATCCTTAAACACACACACACACACACACAATGCTGAAAATTCGAAATTACTTATTAGCGCGTAATAAAACCCTCAACAGCTCAACAGCGCTCCCTCTGGTGGCAGACAGAAATGTCTCACAGTGGTACCTCTACACCAACATCACCATACTAAAAGCTCAGACATGCTCAGGCATAATTCTCTCTGTCCCTGGGATGTAAATGACATACTTGCAAGACTCCACCTGCCATTTTTTCTAAGCGGTGAACTAACCTCTGTTCAATCATGTGTCTACAAAAATTGCTTTTGTCATCAACCTTAAGTGTGATCATCTGTTTTCCTGTGTGACCAGCACTGAACATTCAATTCAACATCAGTTGCAAAACCCTGTTAGATAGATTTAGGACTATAATAGCACTTAGCTGGCAAAAGGATGTGGAGAGGTGATCTCCTGAACTTTAGGATCTGAACTTTTAAGACTTCCAAAACATCTAGGCTAGCAATCATCACAATCACTGTGCAGAATACAGTATTACACTCATAAGTACAGAGCTTTCCAACATACAACAGTAATGCTAATAAATCACAACTGACTTTTTAACAATGTCAAACTACTCTTAAAAATTGAGCTACAAAATCATTATAGAATCACTGTGACAGCAGTGGGATGGCAGTCCAGAATCCATAAGTGACATGAAGCAGAACCGCTGGGAGATGACAGAATGAGAACAGCTGGCTTTGAATGACTGTATGACCTGAGCAGACAGGAGATCTGGGCTTTGGCTATGAGTGCCAGGATGGTTTGTTACAGCCAGAAAAGTTCTTTACATTTCACAGGGTGTTTGGTTGCTGAAAAAGGGCCCCGGTGAATATACGAGTGGCACAAAGGAAGCCTCAACAACAAAGGCTGCACACTTTACTGCTGCGGCTAATGCGTTTGCCAGAGTAATGAAGAGTAACCTGTGTGTCCTCAGAGGCCTGATGTGGCACCTCCTACCCATTATCTTAAAATGTCTGTCAATGTCACACACACACACACACACACACACACACACACACACACACACACACGCACGATGAGACCAAGCACCTGGCCAGACATCAGTGTGCGTCTATGTCTGAGAGGTCTGTAAGAGGTTGCAAGCTCAAAAGTTGCTGATTTTTATGTATTTAAATAAACTTTACAAAATGTTTTAATAAAAAAAAAAACATGCAAAATTGCAATTAATCTTGTATCCTACAAATTAAGCCTTTCATTCTGCCCTTTTTTGTATAAACACTGGCTGAGGAGAAACCAGAAAGCCGGAGACATCAGCCTGGGGAAACAGTTAAAGAGCATTGTGGCTTCAGTATGCTTTGCCCAGTCTCAAAATCTGTCGACACACACTGGAAGGACACAGAATGCCAGCTTGGGTTTCGTTGAGTCTTAGGTTCTGGCTTCCATAGTTTGAGAGATTTTAGTGGCGTGGGCCTGGTCTGATACATCTGATGTATGTAGGATGAGTGACTCACAAACACACAGCACTTGTAATCACAAACACACAGCACTTGTAATCACGCTCAGATCAACATCTAGCGAATCAGACAGGATAAGACTAACCCACCAGGTCTTTCATGTCGGCAGGGTAATATGTACCGCTATTCAAGAGTGCATGCATGCATTAGAGAGCATGCGTGGGTGCGTGTCTTACCTTCTCATTGTGGTTGGATTGCTTCAGGCCGTTATAGTGATACACTGGAAATGAGTCTGGGATCACTGAATCCTGGAACGGCAAGATGACACGTGTCAGCGTGGACATATACACTATATACACAATACACTGTGCGTGTATGTAAACTATTACATCTGCGTAACATCAGCAAACAGCTCTATACATGCTTATTCAAAGTGACATATACAGTCTAGATCTGACTCCGCCCACAGGATGCCAGAGAAAGACTTTTCTAAAACCAAGTTAGGATGCAGCCAAAACATCTCGCTCCAGCTTAAACAAATCACAACACACTCCATAAACTCAGACCGGAGAGTCTGAAACATTGTTCCAATGAAAAGCTTTCAGATCTAATGACATATGTAAGATTGACAGTGAACTGAAATACAATGCTTTAAGTCTAAAACAATCACAGAAGCCACTGCAATCCAGGGCCAAAACTCTCCAGACCAATACAAAACCAGCAGCAAAACACAAGCCCACACTTTTGACAGGAGCCAAATACTTCTGTGTAGCCCCCATACCACATGCCTGCCGCATTGCCAAAACTACAACAGCGAGCTGAGACTGTGCATGTGTTTGAGTGACCCTGAAATAGGGTTAGAGTATCTGATCTGATGGTAAATTGAGGCCTTTTCTGTATGGATCCCTAAAGCCCTAATCTATTTAACATAGAGCAGTCGAACCTTACATCCATGCCAACTATAACCCTCAGTTTCTCCCTGAATGCACTGAATGCACGTATATCTAATCTGGGGCTGGTTGTAGGTTTATTTGAACAATGAAAAACAGTAAGAAAAAGCAAACAGGGTTGAGCTAGAACAAGAACCTTGGGGGAGGAAACAGACAGAGGGAAGGAGAGAAAAAGTTCTAAACTTTAATTTGTTACAAATCCAAGTGATTTGTCTTGCTGTCTACATAGGCAACATCCCAACCAAGTTGGAACATCACAGATTATAAGAGTTTGCTGTAAGAAGGGTCCAAAGTTGTTGGTAACATAAAAACACACAGCAGATAGCACACACAAATATCAAGCGAAACAGAGAAAGTCATGATGAAAATACACTGTTTGCGTGTCCTTAATCTCTTGTGATATTGTACATACGTTTTGACAAGGTTACTGTACCTGATCAGGAAAAAACTCCAGCAGAAACTGGCCCAACAGAATGATACCCAACCCCTCTGGATCCAACTTACTCTTCATCAGATTCACACTGCGAGAGAAAGAGAGAGAGAGAGAGAGACAGAGAGAGTGTCAGGGAAAATAACAGATGGTGCTTGTGTGTGTGTGCATGTGTGTTTTCTACACATATGGATCATTGACATGTCTAATGAGAGTTGTGTTGTTGAGGCTGAAGTCATTCTGAGCTTTAATCTTGAAATATGTTCAGATACTAAATATAACAGTGAGTAACGCTTGGAATCTGAATAATATTGTTTTTAAAGAACCTCTGTGCCTTTTTAAGGAATAAAATAGGACCGATAGCATTTCTAACTCACTCCCACAAAAAACTCTGTAATCTGAGGATTATAAATGTTTCTTATTGGATCACAGGTTTGATTTACTATTCACATCAAATCAAAACAATAACAACAAAAAAGAACTCTGTCAATGTGTCAAGTTATCTTTCAGCCTTTAAGGGGGTTTAAATGATTTGAGAAAGCAGGTTGCTTGAAATCACTTAGACTTCAGTGGGAGTTTCAGTAGGATTTTGGATCTGGCTTTAAACAGGGCTTAGAAGAAGACTTTATTCTATATTTCTCTGCTCAGCGTGTGAGTCAGAAGACTGACCCAAAGACAATGGGTGAATGAACCAAAGTTGGGAACATTAGGGTTTAAAACATTCTTTTCTTTTGATCTTCTGACACACAAAAACTGGGAAATTTCACATCTTTGAATCTAGCCATGGCTACAGGACAACCACTGTTATAAAACTGGTTTTATAAAACAGTAGAAAATATTAAAATCCTAATGTACTAAGCAAATTTATTAGAGCTGAACTCTTTAATAAGAATAATGTTATTAGATAATAAACTAAATAATAATTAGCCTTTATGGATGTTGAACAACGAACAATTCAGTACAGTACGGACTACACAATATACAAACAGTAGCAGGTTGCGTCATAGCTATTCCTATCGCTGTGTATGCTAGCTATGCTGGAATGCTGTATTGACCACCAGGCGTCCAGCACAGGAAATATTTGATTTATAATTGAAAACATCAAATACTTACTAGTCTGGCTCTGAGACGAGATCCAAGGCTTTCATAACATCTTCAAGCAGTGTGTCTGGAATGAACCCATTGTCTGACGATGAGGAGAAAGAGGCAGATGGTTATTAGTGCTTCAGAGAGTCACCAAATGTGTCCCCAAGTCTTATGCCCACCATAAAACCTGAGTTTCATCTATTTAATAGGAGTCATGCAGCACACAAGCACAGACTACAGCTGATAACATGATGGAGTCATGCTGTATGTTCTTCTCTGTTCTGCTCTCTAAGAGTCAGACAGGATGTTTGCAGAGCAGCTGGTCTTTTTGTTCACTGTAGAATGAACTCTGGCCTCCATCTTTCCTGCAGTGACTGGATTTATAACAATAAATGTCTGTACCATCATATGAAATCAGATACAGCCAGGAACACAAAATAATGCTGCACAGAGATATGATTGGATCATGGTTGTCAGGTTATTATATCATTGGCTAATATTATTTTTGTCTTGGTAACTTCATTAGAAACAAACGTCATTACATTAATGAGATAATGGAAACAATTATTTTGCTATACTTTATTAACACTATGTGAATACCGATTTTTTACACGACTGGATGATCAGAATATTTCTCCTACTATTTTTAGTCTGGACCTTTAGTGCCAAATAAATACTAAATGTTTATTTTCATTTATGAACACAGTACGTGTTTTTGTAGCAGAACCACACATGCACATTTGATACAGAAACATAACTACACAGCATCTCTCATTCTCTCAGTGTTTTTTTCTGTCCACAATGAGTAATCCCAGCCTATCTCTAGAGAAAGAGAGATTCAGTAGAAGGATAAATGAGATTTTACAAGTATGCTTTAATGAATGCTCTCCATAAGTTAGATTTTGTATGTTTGTCTGTCTAAGGCTGCACTGTTTAAACATTTGGTGTAAGAGCAGACAAGATTAATTTCAGCTGCCCCAAAATATGTGAATGTGTCACGCACACACAGATTTTTTTCCCTATGACAGCGAGGAGATCTCTTGAACTTCCACTGCTTTCACACCAGAGTAATAATACTGTCTATTTTCAGGACGTTTTACATTTTTAGATATTTGGACCACACAAGTACAGTCAAAGCTTTACCCACATACACACACACATCTTATGAAGAAGTTTCTTTTTAGACCTTTCCATCCAGTCCTCACACAAACCTTGACATTATTAGACTTCAAGCAAAACTACAAATGTCCTCACTTTACTACTTTTACGAGGACATTTTGTGACCTCTAACAAGAATTTCCAAACCTGAACATGTTCTGATCAAACAGAGTTGTCTAAGATTTATACATATTTAAAAATAAATGTTTTATTGTTCTCATTGTCTAAGAGCCCTTAACTGCTTGTATCAGTCTCTCAATCACTGTGAGGAAGTCAGCTGAACATCAGCTCCAGTCTGAAAACTCCACAAACTGTTCCTCTTAAACAGAACAAGTAACCCATTTTCATTTTCAATCAAGTCTCATATCAATAAATACTGTAAGTCTCAAATATATGATTTTGAAAGTATTTTGACAAATTAGGTAAGAGGAAATGAAAAATTTTCTATCAAGTTCAAGCTTCTAACATAATGCGATAAGGTTCTTGTTTTATAACATGCAGATGATGAGGATGAACGCATGAAATGTTAGAGTAGTCCAAACATTTCTATTCTTGAACTTTAACCTGCCAAATATCACTGCTGTCATGGCAGCTAAAGGCTGACTGATGTGACACATGAGAAATAGTGTGTGGCGCTTTTTTCACACATCCAATGTGCGTGACAGGCCTAATCTTGTTTAAATTATCTTTGTTTGGAGTGTATAAATGTGTACAACTACTTTTTCTTTTTTTACATCAAAAATTGTGGGTAACTGAGATTTTGGCAATAAAGTAAAACACACACATCTGTCTCTCCCTCACACACACACACACACACACACACACACACACACACACACACACACACACACACACACACACACACACACACACACACACACACACACACACACACACACACACACACACACACACACACACACACACACACACACACACACACACACACACACACACACACACACTACTGTTCTTAAAGTGAGGAACAAGAATGTTGTTTATTACGTTCCATCTTTTGGAAAAGATGGCAAGCAAGAACAATCTTGTTCTTGAAGACACACAGAGTGTGTGTTATAAATCACACACTTTAAATCACAAACACTCAGAGAATTGGAAGAAAACTTGCGTTCTCACTGTGTGTGACACAGTTAGTGATATATACACACACAGAACTCTTCTGCCTGACAGATCTGATACAGTACAGTGGGCGACCTTCTCTCCCTACCTGATCCCTAACTTCTCTCTAGCTGTGTCAGGTTTAATACAGAAGCAGTCTGTAGAAAAACAAAGCAATAAATACAATGGGATAAAAGTTGGGAAGAAAATATAACTCCAGGATACAAACTCTGGGGTTTGGACATAAACGGGACAAACTGGATATACGGCACCATACATGACTAACAGAACATCAGGGGCTTGTTCACTAAGGTTTGCCATTTGGATACAATGACTATCCTAAACAATAAATTATCACGAGGCTTTCCTCCTTACAAATCCTCAACAGAACTGCTCAAATATAAAACACTGTATTCTGACTGTTGCAAGATTCTATTTGCAATAATATCTAAAGAAAATGGGCATGATCTATACACTGAAAAAAAAGATATTCTATGTTCTACAAATTCAGAACACGGAAAATGCGAAATATCTAGACTTGTTTGCATTTCATTTGTTTGGGTTTGAGCTAGCACCTGAAACATGTTCAAAAAGTGTCTACACTGCCTTAACAGCACTTAAATGCAGAGGACGAGGTCCTTGCACATTGGTGGATACCAGAAGAAGTGTGTAGTCTGGTCTTTATGACTGATATATGGGTGTGTGTAACCAGATACTGTGGGAGAGTCATCAAAATGAATGGAGAGCTTAACCTTAAACCTCAAAATGTAGCCACTGAGCTATACATCTGATCCACACACACATGCAGGATTGGAGGCAATTCTAATCTTTCGCTACTCTGAAATATGATGCCTCGACCACAGATACACACAGCATCAGTCAGATCAAACTTTGAAACTGAGGAGAGGCTAGAAAATGATAAAGACAATCAAATATAAATAAACCCAGTAAGCATTAGATCCTTGTGCTGTGTGATAAGCTGCAGAGATAATAAACTTGTGAGTTGTTCTGTGGAGCTCGTCTTCCTCTCAAAGAAGATCAAGTTGACTCAGCTGAGGTTGAGTTGACTTTTGAGTTTCTCTCTTATTTTCTTTCTCTCCCACACACACACAAACAAATGATTAAACTCTTTCCTTTTTTAATGCTTTTACCTTCCGGGTCAAAGGTCTGGAAGACTCTTCTGGCCTGCTCTGCTGGAGACTCGGGGGCCACCAAAGCCATCTCCTAAACAGAGAGACATAAAAGAGATCGCAACTGAGGTACTTTTAAAACATTGCTTTGCTCAGCGGTACATGAGGCAAAAGAACAGATCAAACAAACAGCAGAAGATTACAGGGAATATTTAATAAACAATCGTACAAACACTTCTGCGATTCTACTTGTTGCCACTTCAAAGCATCGTTCACTTAACTTCATTGTGACAATTTCACCCTTAATCCATCCAATCTACAGTTCATTACTCTCAAAAACACTGCGGCCCTGTTAACATCTTCAGAGCTACATGCACTGTTACACAATGTTTATTTTTCTATCCACACAAAACTCATTCCCTGTATGTCCCCTGCTAGCTGAAACGGAGTGTCTGGGGTGCAGTGTTATAAAATTGCTAACATGAACAACATTCGAATAACCCCCTGGAGGCTTGACCAATCATGGTCACCTACATGCCATTGCTGAAATATATGGCAATAAAGAAAAAAATATAGAAATATTTACATGAACTGCACTTTGTGAATTTGTTTGCATGTGTGCAAATGCAAAAGTGTTTGTGTGTGTGTGCAAGGGAGACTTACTGTAACTGATGTGGAGATGAACTCATAAAATGACATAATTGCTTTTCCATCAAACCATCTCACAAACTTCTAATAAAAACAATCTTTCTCTATCTCTCACTTGCACATTTGAACTCACAAACTTTACTGATTAATAGAAAACAAACTATGTGTGTGTTTGTAAAAATGAATCAAGCTGGGAGATCAGCAGGCACAGTTTAATCAAATACAGCTAAACAAAGTTCACAGTGTCTTCCATTACATTCCAATAACGTGCAGAGCATCACACATAGTGAAACTCTTCATAACGCAAAAGTGAGCCCAAATTTTCAGCAGCATCCAGCATACGACAGTAACCCAGTACACATGCAAGAACAACATTCTAGTGTCATACAGATCCCAGTGAGCTAGACAGTGTAAAGGCATTATATAGACACTAGATATGAAGGTTGTTCTAGAAGGTAAGTATTTATCTTCATTTATCTTATATATTCATGAATTCATCCAATATTGCATCCAAAGACAAAAAAAATGGCAACTACCATGTAGTAAAAAATACTGCAAAGTGTTTAATAATAAAAAAATATATCCACCTAGTTCAACAATGTACTTTTACCCAATATTTGTGTGTCTCAAAGTGTTTTGATGTTTAGTGTACTGTGTGGTTAGCTGAAGTACATGCAAACGCCAACATTCTGTTGGATTCGACTGTGAGAAAGTCGCATCTCTCACACATTTTGCATGAGCAGCACATAAGATTTCAGAACAGAGGTTTAATGATCCAAACTCAATCTCAATTCTATTTTAAACCCTATTACTGCGAGATCTCACTCTCTATATTAGTCTTTCATGCATACACACACACTTCACTTATCTAAATGGGGACATCTCATAGACTTCTATTGGTTATACACAGCTAGTAAGACACTATAACCTAATCCTAACCCATACTGTAACCCTAACCGATAACTATAAGCGATGGTATAGGACACCGTGGCAACAGCCTAGCATCGTGGAGGTGAGTTTTGCACTGACAGGCACCACTTACATTTTGTTCTTAAAAGGCTACAAATCGAGTTATATTGCATGGTTTGCATACCCTATTTTACGAGAACATACATTAGCAAGGAACATACACACAAGCACAGTCATGGAACAGTGAACATAAACACAGAGAGTGTACTTTCATAGTATGCTTTTAGTGCAACACTCACAAATATCTCCTGTTTCACAGAGTAAATATACAGCTCGAATTCAGGGCGAGAGACAGAGCAACAGAGTAGAGGAGAACAGGAGAGAGAAAACAAGAAAGGAGAAATAGAAGACACAGTGGAGAAGTTGCAACTGGACAATATTCATCTTATGAACATTAATAATAAAATCATAACTAATACACTCAACACACGCATCCCTCAAAACACCTTGCTGCAGTCACATGACCGGTAATCAAAATTAAATAAAACTTTTAGAGCACTTGCCTAAGACTGTGTGGAGTCCCTCATTCCTTAAGTAATGAAAAGATTTGTTAGTTTTAACTTCCATCAGCACACAGCTAAACGGTGCCAACAGTCTAAACACAATAAACACAGGCTAATCTTATTTGTGAATGTGAATTACTTTCAATTGCGACCAGATCTGAAGACACCGTTTGTCAACACAACATAGTTTGGTCTTAGATTTTGGTCTTTTTGAGCTTCATAGTCTATGTGGTCTTTTTGAGCCTGTGGTACGCTATTGTTGACAGTAAAAGAGAATGTCATTGTGGAACCCATCATTGTGGAACCCATCACCTTTCCAGCACACAAACACACACCGTGGCTTCATGAAAATAGCAAACGAACGCACGACTCATTAAAAATTCGAAACCCCGGTGACAAAAACATCATTCTGTTCTGCTAAAGTGACAAAAACATCATTCTGTTCTGCTAAAGTGTACACTGTGGCTTCATAACACAAACAGGCCTGTAATCAGCCCTACTGAGTCAGCATCTCTTAGCCTTTCTCACACACATTTTCTAATGGGGTAATTATAGAGCAGTGTGTCTGGCGAAGACTTCACCCCTAGGTGGGATGGTTCTGCTCTGCTGAGTGATCCGACCCAGACCTGCGGAGACATGGTTGAGCACAATGGCAGCGCTCGACACCGACCTCTGATCCTGGAGGGTTTTGTGTTTCAGGGACAAAGAAAATAAAGCTTAGCATATTGCCTAGAAAAACTAAAGAACACCGTGAGATGCTAATATGAGGTTAACGTGATCTTAAATTACACATAATAAACAAGAGCAAGTCACATCCAGTCATACAGATTGTGCGTTCTAGCAAAGTGCCTCAAGCATTTCTGTTCAGGCATCTATAACAGTCCTGACTGTGCTCCGTCTGCATAGATGCTGTGATGTTACATCTGCCCGTTTATCAACAGGCCCAGCGAGCATAATTTTTCAAAATTTCTGTAAAGCAGAGTCACGTTAATAATCCAGAGTCTGGCTTTCATTACTGGAGTCCCAAACATGTGCGCACACACACACACACGTAGAAGCAACAGACAAAGGCCATAGATGGAGATTAGAGAGGCAGCTTTCACATAGGAGCTAACATACTGTAGATGCTGATGGCTGAACTTAAAAATAGAGAAAGAATAATCCTAACAACAGCCATGGTTTGGGTGTTTAACTGTAAAAGATGAAGAATGAATGTGTGTGTGTGTGTGTGTGTGTGTGTGTGTGAGTGATGGGACACAAAACTGTACAAGTGCTCCACACAAACTCCAATACAGCCGACAGATTCCAGATCTTGAGGTGTTAATTAGTTGTTAATTGTTGATCAGATTTAGGATGATTAAGATTAGGCTGGTTAATCTACATCTTGTGCAGAAAAGCCTCTTAGCAGCTAACAGCACAGCTATGTCAACTCTGAATACCAATGCTGACTAGCTTCAAACCCAATGCTAACTAGCCTTGGAATAAAGACTGGTATCTCTGAGGGAGACAGGATCTGATGCAAAAGTTCATTGGTTTTATGGTAGAAACCCATTGTAGGGGGCTTTTAGGTAGTCTGATTTAGAACAAACAGTACAGTGTTTTATCAACATCAAAGCAATGCCAATAATTACATTATGTTAGCCACATCATTGCTACTTGGCCCCTGTAATTCTAACAGGTAGATCTTTTCCTCTCAAGTGCTCCACTACAGAGAAATGTCACCAGCATCAAACAGCAGCAGTTTGGACACCTGATACATCAGCGCTGGCTGGGTCACTGACCAGACACACTGTGCTTTCGTAATCCACTCAGTTCTCCCTCCAACCTCCTCAGGTGTCTCTCTTAATGTCAAGGTCTGTCCATTTCACCATTTAACATACATCTCCTTATCTTCTTGTCGTCTTCTTTGTATCCATGTCTTTTGTTGGTCAAGTATTCCCCATACAAGCGTCAGTGTTATTGAGAGGCCACTGAAGAGGCCATTGTTGTGGGTTAAGAGGGGATGTGAGGCCCTGCATGTATTACGAGCCCCTTGGGTATGAGCTTGTGTGTGTTTGTATGCTATACTGCTGTGTAAAGCCTTGATAAGGTGAAATTCGAGAAGGCAACCCGCAGGATCAATGATGGCACATGTATAATTGTAAGAGCATTAGATTCCCATGAAAGTGCGGCACTACAAAGCAACAGTGTGTAACAGATCAGATCCCTGTGAAAGAACTGATTAATGATGTGTCAAATAGCACAATGCCTGAAGGAGACAACTGTCTGATGAGTCTGGAAACACACAAGGTGTCTGATGAGTGGAAAGTGATATTACATTCCTTCATTCCTGTTCTGTTCTTGGCATACAGTATGTTAGTGTATAGCCTACAGTAGCATCCTTTCAAGAAAGACATGTTTGAAAGTGATGTCTGAAGTCTTTCAGTCTGACAGAAATCAGAGCCTGCGTTGGTTTTGGCTAACCATTCACCATTCTGCAGTAGGGTTCTATAGAAGTAAGACCCTCCACAATGAGGGGACCTCCAGAGGGACTCACAAAAGTAAGGTGAATGTTTATGTTTGGCCACGAGTCTGTAACTAAGCAGAACAGGATGGAGCCCTGGGGTGCACCAGACAATATTACCATCGGTTTGCACCATTTGTTTGCACCATTGTTTTTCCAAACAAACGAACACCACTCATTTACAAAGTTTTTAGCAGCAAAGGGGCTGAATTGGAAAGTGGACAAAGACTGCTTTGAATGCTAAGAGCTGGTTGCGACATTTTGTAGGTATAAGAGTAGATCAGGCCTCTGAAGGGACAGGAAGGAGAGGAGGACCAAGGGATCAGTAAAAAGATGGGGATGTTAACCTCATCAGAGGCGAGACAGGACGAGGTCTGAGGATGAGTAGAGAGATAAAGCAAGAAGCAAGATAGAGAGCAAGCAAGAGAGAAGGTTTGAATCCCATTCATGGACAATGACAGAGAGCCTCCAGAGAAACAGAGCAGGATGGAGAAGTGAAGAGAGGGAAGGAATGGAGGAAGGAAGGAAATACGGGATGTGAAGCTCATCACAGCAAATCAAAGAGGAAAACAGACTTTAAGATGGAAAATAAAAGAGGCTCAAAAAAAGAGGCGAGGAAAAGAGATATAAAAGTGAAAGCAGGAAGACTGAAGTCAACACAGGGCTCAACAATAAGGATTTTTTCTGTTGGCCCAATCAGGCTATTAGTTCAAATCCTTCCAAATGTTGCCTAGCCAAATTAAAAATAAACAATACATGAGGGTTTTAATTTGCAATAATAACCAGTAAAGTAAACAACAATAAATTCAGCTTTATGATAGTCACACAAACACACACACACCTTTGTTGGGAACGGACATATATGCACAACACTGCAGATTTGTTTGATTACATCTGATCACAAGCTGTTCTTTTGTGATAGTCGGCTAAATAAAATTACCTTATGATAACAGCATTCAAAAATCACAAAACCAAACTTTTACATTATATGCAAGTACGTGATCAAAAAAAGAAAGATACAGGGACAACAAATCACTCCAATACACTAACACAAGCCTGGACCATTGGTCCGTTCTTACTGTCCTGCAACAAGGTCACAGCTTGAAGGCATCCATTAATCACATTTGTGAGTGTGAGCGAGAAAAAGCATCAGATTGGGTATAAACGGGGACTCTGGTCCAGTAAGCATGGATCATATTTAACTGCATTACACACGGTTATAGTTACCACCATGTTGCATTAAAAGCTGTTATTGCTCACTGTCCTCAGGGTGTGTGTGGCTGTCCATCCACTGGGACCTGAGATCATTCCTTTAGTGTCCAGCGCTCTGTCTGTGTGTGTCCGTGGCCCTTTCAGGACCTCTGTAAAAGGTCATTTGTGTAGTGTCTGCTGCTTTGTGTGCGTGTAAATCAGATAAGAGTGGAACACAAACCTTATTAGAAGCTAAAAGCAGAGACAAACAAAAACGGCAACATGAGCTGGGAGATGGGCTAAAACCTGCCATTAGAGACAAATGTCTAACTGGCCCAGCACAACAGCAAAATCACCTTAAACTTTTCCCACCTGATAAGCTGTCACTTTAACTAATACCACTGAAAATTTACCAAACCTTTGTAAATCTTCTAATAATATAAATTAAATACAAAGGATGCAACAAAACCGATTTTTTATTTATTTGAAATATTTTCATTACTGCTTAATTGTAAACCTAGTACGGTATAAAAAAACATACACATCTAACATGAAAACACAAATACAGGTTTCAAAACAACTCAGATATAAAAGGACTGAATGATGCAATGACATTCTGTATGATGAACATTTGAAGAAAAACAGGTCTTCAGGATCAGCTGTGACCAAAGCACTTTGAGATAAACCTATTTAGTCCAAATGCTTTAGTGTGCATTCTGTTAACAGCTGCTCCCAGAGTTGTCATCTAAAAAGCTTTTGTCTCCTCTCAGAGGGCCTGGCAGAGTGGATGACCCTACCAGTGACTCCAGCGGGAAAACTAAACCAGATGGATACACAAAGAGCCAGAGCTCCAGGGGAAAAAGATCGGCTTTCCTACCGGAAATCGTGGCATTACTCACCTGAGGCTATGCTCCTGCTAACCAGCCCCAGAGAGAAGGTGGAGAAAGAGAAGTGGGTGCCCTTTGAGAGCATAAGGGTTAAATTCATTGTGTTTGTGTGTGCAAAGAACATGGCTGCCGTTTGTTTAAGAGAACAGAGAGGAACGAGCCCTCAGATCAGTATGATCTTTTAGAGCTCATGGGAATGAGCTCCCAGAAGCAACAGAAGTTTAAGAATGTGTGAAATGTGTGTAGCATGAATAAAGAGAAGAGCATTATCATTGTTAAGCTCCCTGCAGAGCCAATTGATGAGTATTATTATTATTATTAAATAAAAGTTAGAAGACCATATTAAAAAACAAACTTAATATCCGACTAGTATTGGGGAAGCTACTATAAAGACAGAGAATATATAGCAACATTGAATTTATTATTATTAAACTATTAATTTCCAGAAAAGACATAAAACACAGCACAGAGAATTCTGGAAATATTAAGTGAAAGTTCTAAATGAATCCATTAATTCTTGAACAAAAACCAATTTCCTAAAATAAGAGAAAGAATATCACAGCTAGTGAGTTAGCAGGTTAATTCCAGTTAAATACACTATTAGACTAAAATGAATAACATTACAATCATGGTTAGATTTGGTCTTAAGAAACTTAAGAAGTGAGTGAAGAGAAGAAGCAAAGAATGGGGAAACTATTAAGGTGTAATGACCCAGTCAGGGATGAGATAGAGCTGGACACATATCATAAATTTTATGTGCAGAGCTTGTGTAGGAGATATAGGAGATTAATAGGAGATTATAACACAGTCCCCCAGCCTACACACAGGAGAAAAGGAGGATGGTTTGTGAGGAGTAGAAGGCAGGACCTCGAGTCAGAAGATTCTGGTACTGTAGCTCTGATAAGGCTAAGAAACATCAATACTGTAAGACTCAGATGAGGGACCTCAGTCAAATACAAACTAAAAACAAAAACATGCATAGCATTTTAAAGTACTAAAATTACTTCTGGAGAAAACAATGGTCGTCCTCTTACAAACGTAAATAACAGTAATAATCTTATATTTTTTTAATGGAGTACTCAAGTTGGGGCGTGTAATAATGACTTCAAGTTAAGGCACAACACCGGTTGAGGATAATGTACTGACAGTAAATGGCCTTTAGAGTATGATTAATGCTTGCTGTCCATCTCATTTTCCTCCAGGTAGAAACCTTTATGAGAAACAAGCATTTCCTCCATTTGAGTTAAAGGGATAAAACACATGGGGAGTTTCATACACAAAGAACTCAGAAAATATTGCGTTATGAGAAAGGATGAGAGGTTGTGCATAAGTGACTTTAGTGACGTAGTTGTGCAACAAGGAAAGCTCCAATTAGAATGGCATCGACAAAATATAATAGTAATATTCAATGAATAATTTTATTGATTAGTAGTACTTACAAGCAAAACTATTAGCTAACTATTGCTTATATTTAGTGGTCTTAAACATTAAACTTTGAAGCATAACTTCCACACACTGTCATTCATGTGATTGTAATTAGTTGAGTAGGGCTGTCACCAAAATTAATTGTCAGTAGTCGATAACAATAAATACCAGTAAAGTTTCACTATTCTCAATAACAATTTTAATTATACTGAACACACTCCTTGATTTTGGCAACCACATAGCATAACACCCAGCATCATGACGGCAAGTGTTAAAAAGCACTGAAATGTCACATTTTTTTCACAAGATGTAAAAATCTAATTATAATGACAAATCACAATAAACATAATTATTTCAACAAGTAAAAGTGTTCATTAGCATTAATTATAGGCTGTTTATGGTTACCAAGCAGTCTGGCAGATCAATACAGAACTCGACTGATGTGCAGTAACATATCAGCAACATGAACGTGGCTCATCCAATCAGGTTTCAGGGCCATCACTATTTGTTTTACATTCAGAAATATGTTATAGTGTGTGTAAACGGCTGTGGAATCAGTCCATAAAGTTCTCACATGCATCACAAGCAGAAGCTTCACTGCACTGACTAGTTACATGAGCTGCCACTCCCACTCAGACTCACTGGAGATGCACCTCACATCAGCAGCTCCCTCTCTGAACATCTCTCACTGCCAAAACTGACCGCATACTGCGTGGGCCGAGGCCAGGACACACCACACTGGATGCCTTATAAGTCTAAAAAGCTCTTTCTGCATCTCATCATCCATCCCAAACTCCCCCTTTCTTCTTTTCTCCTCCATTCTCTTCCAGAGACGTCTAAAGCATTAAATCAATTACCAAGCACATTCTTGCGTTTTTTAGTCTTCACTCAATAAAAAAAAAAACAAGAACGCCAACCATCAGACTGTTTCAGATAAGAAAGAGCAGACGAGCGGGGAGAAGGAAGAAAATAGCTTATTGTCTTAACTCACCTTAGTGAAGAATACTGAGAGATGGGTCTCGCTGCCAAGGATCCAAATAGGGAACTTTGGAGATTTGAGAAATGCACCAACCTTTCAAAGCAAAAAGAGAAACAGGGGTTGAGAGCCAATCTCCATTCCGATGCCATGACGGCTTGGCAAAGCCACATTCCAGAATCATAACAAGCTGGTTGTTTTGTTGCGATAAAAGCCCATGTATTGGCAACAATTAAAACGCTTACACTGGACCATTGTTATGAAACGTATAAAAAAACATGTTTTAAACAGGCGGTGTGTCATTAAAACATTCTTCTGATTACCAATGACAGTGTTGACATGCACAACAAAATATTGGTAACTTAAAAAATAAGCTAATTGTAAAAAACTGACAATGTTATAAAAGCATTTTATGTCAATAAGCTGCCAGATTACCAGTAAGAGTGACGGTAACCGGGTAATAGGCAAAAATAGAGCTGCTGATTTGTTTTGGCTTGGGCAGTTAGTACCTGGTAAAAGACCATTTAAGGTTACTTTACATGTTCTTGTCATAATCGGTTTAACACACTCATTGTATTCCAAGTTGCTTGTATCCTATGAAACATGTAGCTTATGAGCAGCATACATAAAACCCTGCCAAACAAACCCTAGATTAAAAACGAATGACATGTAGAGTCAGCGATTAAACACGTGAAACACAAAACCAGAGAATTAAGCAGCACAATGAAGTACAAAGAGTTTAAAGTGTAGCTTCACCGATCTCCAGCAGCGCATCCAAACACCAAAAGCCCTCACATCACTCAACAGGTAAGTGCCAGCAGCATTTGGCTGGGAAGGTTTTTCACGAGTGTATAGATTAAAAAGTTCATGAATATTGTGACGGGGGGCTTGAATGGTTCTAAATATGAGGCGATACATTCCATCGGCCGTCTATTCTAAACACATATCCTGAATCTAGACTGAGCCCACTGCCATCCAAAATAAATCAGCTTCTTAATTACTCCCTCCAGACATTAAAACAATACAGCCATTTCTGCCCATGTGCATAAAACATAATACAGTCATTCCAACCCACGCACATAAAACATACAGGATGAGTGTGTGTGTTGTTGAATGAATTCTCTGATGAGGGCTTCACATGAGTGAGGAGACGTGTTAGGGAGCAGGGAACTATTAAGCTTCTGGACAGAGCGTCACGATTGTTATCTGTGTAACTTAAGGACAGCTAGAAATATGCTGTGGTCTTCCCACTTAAACTGTATCTAAGCCAAATGTTAACTAAGGATACGCTTTTGTAGACAAGTCGTCACACAAACCTGAAAAGTGCTGACAGGAGTTTGTGTTTTAGTTGGTGTTATGTCCATTATTAAGTTGCTTACTGGCAAACGTGAGCTTGGGGATTGTAATTACATCAAATAAATCAATTACATCAAACAAGCCCATGTATGATTGAACTCTAAACCACATACAACACTTAATATATCAAACAACATCAGCTCTCTTTTACTTGATGGACAACATTTGTTCCACAGTGATGCATGCTGGGTAATCATGCTTTGTTTTGTTAAACACTTGAAAATGGCAATTACAGATTTGCATTACAGCATGTAAAGCATGAGTTTCTAGTAAAAAAATGCAAGTAAAGGTGTTCCAAAGAAAGAGCAAAAGAAGGAATAAAAGAAAATAAGCTTGCGGGTTAGTAGCAGCAATCTGGAATAGTCGTCATGTTCAAGTCTATTCCCAAAGAATTTCCCCTTTTTTCAGAGATGAGCCAACATAATGTAAGAACAAACCCAGAGAAACAGCTTCTGGTCCTCACCATTAAAATTCCTAAGAACCAAAACTGTACAAAATAGTTTGACAGGGATACGTGTGATGCCTGACTGTTCAATGCAGTTTCCTTTTAGCTGGAAAACAGCAAAGCCACAAACAAACTCCTAAATCTTGGCATCTGGACATGAACCCTTGTCTCCACACTACATATCCACAACACTGCAGACAGCATAAAAACATCCATATCTCAATAAACACGTAACTGAGGTGTTCTGTCTATATGAAGCAGACATGTACCTTACAATAGCGCAGTGACTCCATTAGCGTGAGAAAGCCAACACAGGCCTGTTGATGGATACCATGAAGCTCTAGAAAAAGAGAGAAATACTGATAAAAATTTATTTTGTCAATAGTATACATTAAACCGCTGGACCATTATGGGACCTCAAGATGACTTAAAAAGATTTAAGTATTAAAGTAAGCTTAAAAACTAAACATTAAGATGTCTCAGTGTTTGTTTATATCTATATTAAATATACATCTTTCTCATTGTGCCAAATTCTAGAATATTTTATTGGGTAGAAATTGTGAGTGGGAAACCTTCAAATATTGTTGTGGACAAAAGGGGGGCCTTGAAGTCAAAAAGGTTGAAACCCACTGCATTAAACCATTCAACACAATTTTCCTCAAAACATATTCTTGAGTGTCCTATTGACTGACCGAACCTTACATAATGCTGCCTCCAAGTGGCCTGATCTGCAGTAGCAATGCAGATGATGACCTACTGCGACTGCATTAGGATTAAACCTAACAGCATGTCAACATTAATGAAAGTGTGATTCTTACTCATTCCAGAACATTCTCTATCTCCATCCCACACGTTGGACACAGCATGACCTGTCACCAGCAGATTGATAAGACTTTGGCTGAAAGAATACATAAACAGTATATGGTTAACACTGAACACTCAGCATCTCTTTACTGTAAATATATATTTCACATTAATAAATACACTTCAGACTTTAAAGTACAATGCTATTAGCTATTACAGCAAAATTCAGAGCAACACAAGATCAACCAACGAGGCTACAATCCAAAACCAATAACAACAGGTGCCCGAACGCCACGAAAAAGTCTATGCAAGCATTGTACCTGCCATGACCATACACAGGGTCGATCAGAGGCTCAGAGGTGTCTTCTATCTCATTTTTTATGTTCTCAATTCCCTGCAAACAAAACAAACTGAAGTTAGAATAGGTATAAACTCTATAAACACACATAAGCATTATAGGTAAATATCACACATTTTCAAAAACAGAATGCCACAATCTTTAAAACGTAAGTAGTTAAAGTGAAACTTCACCTTTGTAAGTATGACAGAGTACAGGAACAGCAGAACCCCAAATTTGTTCCTCCAGGTGTCATATAATGACAACACAGCTTCTCTAAGCTCAGCAACAGTCCTGAGAGTCCTTTTCCTAGAGAATTAACCACAATGTGACTGTACCTACAGCAACATTCTTCCACTCCATCAACAAACTGTCATTCACAACCAGTCATGAACAATGAAGAGCCCTCAATTTAATTGTAAAGTGTCTGTAGCTACTTTATCTACACTTACGCCTTTAATCTTTTCAATTTATTTTTACAGGGATTTTTGTCATAAATTAGCATATTTTTAGGACATGGGGAAGACGAGGTCAGCCAATGACAGCACCAGGAAAGAAAAACCAATGTGAAGCTGTCTGGAAAGAAGGTGTGTACACTTACTGTATGACACTGTGAAACCTCTCAAAGCCAAGCTCTTCAGCAGCCAAAGCAGCTACACACACAGCATGCAAAAACACAAACGCATTTAGCAAGACATTTCGAATAATTGTGTGTAAGACAACAGAGTGTTCAGAGCAATATGCACAAGCACAAGTTCACACTACTCTCAGATAACATGCACAGTCAGTTCTAAATTTACACATTCACTATTTCACTACAGTGGATCAAATATTAAGGATTAGTGTTAGGTATTATTATAACAATGGCATTTTGTCTAATTCAGTATCTGTACAACATTCAGAATGCATGTTAAGAATTGTCTCACTTGGTGTGTCAGTAGGTTGGCTGGACTCAGGGTGGCTGTCTGTGATGTCAGTGCTGTCTGTGGTCTTTGCACGAGGCCAAGTAACCAGATGAAAGGCCAGTGTCTTATTGAGGCAGGCTGACTCCAGTATCTCACTGAGGGTGGAGCACAAAACTGTCCGCTGATCTTCCTCTGTAATGGTACACAAACACAGCACATATATCCAGTCAATAATCTGATTTGTGAGCTGCACTGAACAGACATACTGCACTGACGGACAACAATGCTTATCAATGAATGTTATTTTTAAAATTGCTAAAACTTGTTACTGTGTAACACCACCTTTTCCATGTTTGTGTACATGGAAAAACTACAATACAGATATATGCCTTTATTATAATAAGACATCTTGAAACTTATTAAAGAAAATAAAAATGCACTCATAATAATACATTAAATTATTTATTTGCAATCCTAAACATCTAATGCATAAAGTTCTTTAATAATGTCTTTCTGTAACATGCATAATTTTGTTGCACACATTAATATCAACCAACAACTAGTAAATAATGACATGCTGAAACATAATATCATGTTATTGATTTATTGCAAGCTCTTTTGTAATCAAGGAATATAAAGACATTGACTTGTGAATATCATGGATTCTGAACCTAAACTCGAGTAGGTTGAGATTGTCAATTTGTCCTAAAAACTGTTTGAGACACTCGTAGATGTTAAAGATGGAAAGGCGGTGAAATTCCCTTTAAAAAATGCCAAGCAAACCTGAGATATCCCTCCAGTTTGAGCCTTCATTATTAAACAGAATGTTCTTCAACAAGAAAGCCTGAAACATGACAAACAAAACCCACTTTATATTAGAATTCCATTAAACCAGCTTAGTCACAATCTGACAGCAAAGCACATGTCAACACTTCCGTTTTATTTTAGATAACATCTGCATAGCAATGTTACTAGGTACTTCCTCTTACAATAATAGAAATGATCTACAATTAGATGTGAGTTTGTGAAGATGTAAGAATATCTTGTGATATAAATACAATCATCTGTAGTGCAAGACTGTGTCTGTTAGTGCAAGACTATGCCAATACATCACAGATAACATTCAAGCTGTTCTGTTTAGAACTATAAAGAGGTGTGAATGCAGACATACTTTATTACTGACAAAGAACATCATTACAATCCAATAATAAAGATTCAAATAATATGGCTCAGAGAAACCGTGTGAATACCTGAACAGGTGCGATGACAGCACAAGGCCCTCCTTCAAACTGCTCCAATGCTGTGCGCTCCGACTCACTGAAGACAAAGCCTGCAGAAATAAATGCAATAAACATACAACCATTTCACAGAATGATGTCACAAGTCTTTATTTTAGCCGTGCATTACATCACATCACATCACTGGGCAAGCAGTCAGGATGAAGTAATATGGACTTGGCACAGCTCTCTGCTGACTTGTGCAGAATTATACTGATACAAGTAATGGATGCATATCCATTAACCTGAGGTTTCAACCTTGAAGGTGATTAACAATGTCATGTCTGGCTTTGGGTGCCCTTATATTTACACAGCAATAAGAAAAATCAACATACTTTTGATATGACACTTAATATAATAATATAAACACTTACCTTGAGACCACCTGCGGAACAGAGACGCTGACACTCCCCCGCCGCTGGGTCTGCCCCACACCAGATCCACTACTTCTTTACTAGCATCCGACATTTCTACTGTTCTTGATCTTGCTTTAATATGAACTGAAACCACGCATCAAGACCAGTGATCTTCGTAAATGCTAATTGCTGTATGGCATGCGACCTGGCTAGCTGATGACAAGCGCACTAGTCCTGGCCTGCTTTTGCTCTTTGGCTATTTTTTAAGAGATCTGGGCTGTGTAGGCTGGCGGCATCGGCGACAGATGCTTTACTGGTGCACGAAATCTCCCGCGAACGATGAATGATCGAACATTCGCGCCAAAAAGACGTTAAAGAATAACGTTAGCTTTACACAGCGCGTAACGACAGCGCTATACTACAGCTTTATCAGATAGATACAGGCTGGATATATGACTGAAAGCAACTGGTTTATGTCTACTGTCTTGTCTAGTATTAAAGTCCTTAATTATGCGTTTCTAAGATGCTCTGTCTGTTTAATAGGGCCTGGTATGCGCTGAATGAAGTAACTCACTCTACGATGTGAGGCTTGTTACGTTACCTAACGTCCACACATGCAGATTAAATTCCCCCGATTGGCTGGTTATTGTTGTCCTGGCTGCTTTACTCGACATCAGATGGTAAAAATAACACGAATTTAAGTTTATTCCGGTTTGCGGCGATAACTGCTGACTGGTTCATCCATTCGGTTTATTTACTACGTGCCTCCGCCTCAACTTCGCTTTTGAGAGGGATTGGTTGAAATCGAGAAGGTTCCAGTTACGTCGACTGAGAGAGAGATGTGATTGGTTGATTCAGACATCAATCACACGCTGACACTACAACGCTTTGACATAATGCGCTTCCCGCCTACACAGCTTGTATGTACAGTAAGCGGCTGTAAGCAATGTTGAACAATAAAGAGATTAGGTAGCCATAAATTCTTTAAAATACCAGTACCAATAATGTGAAGTTGGCGCACCCTCAATGGCTATAGTCCTTTTTTATACAGCAGTGATATCTACTACAGGAGAAATTAAAAAAAATGTAAAAGAAAAAAACATTCTAGGTAAAATTGTAACTGTATACGGCTGATGTTATTGCCTCCTTACGATTTATCGCTTCTGTGTTTTCCTCACTTTGTAAGTCGCTTTGGATAAAAGCGTCTGCTAAATGCCTAAATGTAATGTAAATGTAAGAGATTTTTTTAAGGCTGTTATTTAAGGTTCACAGCATCCTTATTTCCTTAATTTAAAGGCTTTATGTTTACAGAAATTAATTGTTGGCAAAGATAAGCAAACTTCTCAAAATAAGATGCTATTCATTTTACAAAGTATCTTTAAAATACGATAGCATACACAGTCAATTAAACACTCATATCAATGTCATGACCACACGTATGTGGTTTTCACTGTATATCTATAATTTAATTTAGATGTTCACAAAATAAGTGATAAAACTAAAAAATGTAGCCATTCTCACATAACACTGAATTAAAGTATATGTGAGACGGGGAACACAAACAACATTAAACAATTTTTGAAGTCGATAGAAAATGCATTTTACGAGTTTGTGCAGGTATTATGTGTCACCAAATTGTGTTTTATTTATTTAAGAACACGGAATTCAGTATTTTCCCATTTAAATTCCCAAACACATGTGCAAAGAAATATGCATTTTAAAGGAAAACAAAAAGAATAAAAGAAAACATCTGTATTGGTTTATTCACTGACAGACGCAGCAGCCGATCGAGACTTTTATTTTGTAAGAATGTGCCGCATGTAACAGGATGTCAACCCATTTGATTCACGTTGGAGCCCATGCGTACTCTGACAAGTGATCGAGTGTACAGTACGATTGTATACTGAAGACCCCGTTTTATCCTTATCGGCAAAGTGATATAAACACACAGACTTCATCGGACAACAATGGGCGGGCAAGCAAAAGCAAAAAAGAAAACCAGAACTAAAGGAAAAGACACTGAACCACGTGGAGGTATGTCAGTTTTGAACATTTGTACTGTAGTGTTAGTTCCCCATGTGTATAGCAGTTCGTATTTATAGACGACAACTCTACATTGACTGTATATTGACTGTACACTACCGCTGGTTTTAATAGTTGCACGTCTTCTTTTGATGTAAACATAATTTTATCCATGTGATCTGTTTCATGTGTCAGTAGAATTAGATGGTGGGACTGTCATACTTAACTAGACTTAATCAAGTTCAGCTAATTCTGTTACTAAACTCTTCTGTAACTAAACTCCAGCACACATGATGACACCTCAAGAAAGAATGAAAGCTAGGAAGCAAGAAAAGGCCAAGAAGAAAACAGCTGAAAAATACACTGTTGATCAATTATTAGAAAAGGTAATATCATATACGTTATTGTGTTGCGTCAATTGTATATATATA